>WNLO01000265.1:0-15190 GCA_021398005.1 Sporothrix luriei | reverse complement strand
CCCCCCCCCCCCCCGCCCCCCCCCCCCCCCCCCCCCCCCCCCCCCCCCCCCCCCCCCCCCCCCCCCCCCCCCCCCCCGCCGGTGTGTGTGTGTTTGTTCTTCTTTTCGATTTCGTTTTTGTCTTGTTTGGGTACTTCTTTTGCATAGAGGCGTCGGCGTTGGCATGCATTGCTGCATTGTTGGGCATACATTGCCGGGTACACAGTATTCAGAAAGATACCATTTTCATGTGTTCTCGTATTGGTTGTCGTATTGGTTATCGTATTGGTTCATCGTCTGTCGCGTCTCGTGCATCGTCTGTGTATCCTCATCTTGCATCAGTTGTCTGTGTCGTACAAGATTGGTCCCCTGGGAGTGCAACGCCGCGCTTTAATGGTTACCGTTTTGACGTCGTTCTGCCCACAACCGGCCGCTCAAAACAGCCAACCAGCAATCAACAGTCGCCTGCTGTCAAGCACTTCGAGCTGTCCAACCACGTCTTCCGTCTTCCATCTTCCTGTCAACCTCAACCACAATCTAACCCATGCCATCATAACGCGTGGCGCCCTGCAGCGTCACATTCATACCCTTGACCTCGTCCAGACCGATCACCAACCACACGGACTACTCCCACCTGAGCCACCCTCCTTTCGTTGTAGTCTTTTCCTCGTCTCCCGTCCTACAGCCCGCCCTCCGCCAACGACCGTCTGGCCCTGTACTTATCGTTCGTCATCGCGGCCGCGCCCACTTACCGCTGGACCTGTCGTCGCTCCTTCGTCGTCGCTCCTCAGTCAGTTCTTACCAATTGTGGGGCTGGTCTTGCTGCAGGCTGCCACGCTGCCACTCGGTAGAGGAGGCAAACCCACTTCCCCGCAGCGTTCCAGCCGTGTAAGTGGCGCCTGTCAAGGAGCAGCACTGCCGGACGGCAGATGGAAGGCGCAATGTGACGAGGTGAAGAATATGAAGAAATGCACGAAATGCGTCAAGAGGGGTGATGTGTTTCGAGGGAGGGAACGGCGAGGACGGGCTCTGTGCTTGACGAGGGGCTCAAGGTCGGGGCTCGAGCTCGAGCCAGACCCCAACTCCCAAACTGAAGCTCGAGGCCAGGCCCTCCTTTCATAGACGGCCGTCCTCGCGATGCTGCCGACCGTCGCTTCGATGGTTCCTAGCCGCATTGTTTTGCGTCTGCCCGTTTTCTTCTGCCGTTCACTGGAGCTCCTTGAGTTTCTTCTTTTGTAAAGTTCAAAGCTCTTCAAGCTCTTCAAGCTCTTCAAGCTACTGTCAAGCTCAACCTCTTCCTTCTCTGCTCGAAACAGCTTCAATAACTTCATCCTACTACTATCAACCACTCATCTTCAACCACATCCCCCTCTCCCCTTCTCTTTCTGCCCCCCACCCCATCATGTCCAACCACCAGCGCCCTCCCTTCCGCGCCGAGCACATGGGCTCCCTGCTGCGCCCCAAGGCCCTCAGCGACAAGCGCGTCCAGCTCGACGGCGAAAAGGCCGTCGTCATCGCCGCCGACACGGAGCTGCGCAAGCTCGAGGACGACGCCATCGACGACATCGTCCGCGTCCAGCTCGACCTCGGCTTCTACCCCGTGACCGACGGCGAGTACCGCCGCCACCAGTTCTGGGGCACCTTCTTCCCCGCCCTCGACGGCATGGAGGAGCTCGCCGACCCGCCCCTCGACATCTTCCGCCTCTACGTGCCCGACCTGGCCGCCTTCACCGAGGCCGGCCACAAGCCCGGCGAGTCCATCGTCTGCGTCGGCAAGATCAAGCACACCGGCAGCACCTACCTCGACCAGTGGAACTACCTCAAGGCCCGCCTGCCCGCCGACCGCGTCGCCAGCGCCAAGCTGACCCTGCCCGCGCCCGAGTGGTACCACCTGCGCTACAAGCCGGGCCACGCCTACCCGCCGGACGTCTACGCCGACGACGCCGCCTACTTTGCCGACATTGCCGTCGCCTACCAGACGGAGCTGCAGATCCTCTACGACGCCGGCTGCCGCAACGTCACCATCGACGACCCCAACCTCGCCTACTTCTGCTCCGAGAAGATGCTGCAGGGCTTCCGCGACCACGGCGAGGACGCCGACGCGCTGCTGGCCAGCTACGTCCAGCTATACAACGACTGCCTCGCCGCGCGCCCCGCCGACCTGCACGTCGGCCTGCACCTCTGCCGCGGCAACTTTGCCTACTCGCGCCACTTTAGCGAGGGCGCCTACGACCGCATCGCCACCACGCTCTTCCGGGACATCAATGTCGACACCTACTTTCTCGAGTACGACACGCCCCGCGCCGGCGGCTTCGCGCCGCTGGCCGCGCTGCCCGCCCACAAGAACGTCGTCGTCGGCGTCATCACGAGCAAGTTCCCCGCGCTCGAGGACTTGGGGGCCCTGCGCGCGCGCGTCGAAGAGGCCGCCGACTACGTGGCCCAGGGCGCCCCCGGCCAGACGCGCGCACAGGCCCTGCAGCGCATCGGCGTCAGCCCGCAGTGCGGCTTCGCCAGCCACCACCTGGGCAACAGCGTGACGCGCGAGGACATGGTGAACAAGCTGAAGCTGGTGCGCGACCTGGCGGATTCCCTCTGGCCGGGCGAGCCGTAGGCGGCGGGGGTGGATGTTTAAACGAGAAATGGACACAAAATGAAATAAAATAGGACGGATTATGAATGCGTTGGGTGGCTGCGTTGACAAGTTCAACACTTGTCGGAGTTGAGTGAATGGGCGAGGAGCTGTTCGAGTTGTTTGGGTAGAGGGGCAGTCTAGGTCGCTATTGTTAGTGAATACAGTGCTTTGAGCGCGTACGTAAGTACTGCCGTAACTGTAATTCCTTCGTACAAAAGAGTGGGCCCTCCATAACGAATTGGCCAATAACAGTAGCGCCATTCCGCCTGCGTAAGGTCACGTGTTCCCACCACGATTTTGCGGCGTTTTCACGGTTAGGTTGGTGATGCTCTGCCCACAACTCAACCGTTTGCTGCCGACGACCTTCACCACCCACCGCTACCCCGTCCCTCCACACCCCACCGCAAAGATGACGGGCCACGCCGAAGAAACCCTCCCAAGTGCGTACACGAGCAGCTCGGGGCGAGTCTCGAGCGGCCGATCCTCGAAGCGCCGAGCGTCTTCGACTCGATCGACTCGGAGCGAACCTCGAGCTCGACCTCCAGCCTCGACCCCCGACCCCATCCGTCCCCCTACAACAATTGCTAACCCTCCCTCTCCGTGAAGAAGCCACGCGCGAGCAGATGAGCGAGGCCAAGCTGCCGCTGGCGTACCGCGACAGCTGCGCCAACCTGCTGATCCCGCTGAACCGGTGCCGGTTCGAGACGTACTACCTGCCGTGGAAGTGCGAGGTGAGTCGCGGGTGGGGACGGTGGCGTATGATTCAAGACAAAATGGCTGACCACACTGCTGCTAGACCGAGCGGCACAGCTACGAAAAGTGCCAGTACGAGGAGTTCAAGAAGCGGGTGGCCAAGATGAACGAGTTACGAGAGGCCCGCGACGGTGCACGGAGCAATTAGGGGCATGGGAGGAGTGAGGGCAAACGAGGATGAACGAGAACAAAAGCATAGGACAGCACGTCGAATACGTATACAATTGAGCATTGAGCCAAAGTGGCATCGTGCATAGCACGTCAAAGAACAGACATCATGAAACGTTGCTTTTATTCGTGGACCACCATACGCCGTTTTTACAAAAAGAGTCACAAGAGTCATTCTTTGTCCCAGGCTCGTCGGCCGTACACGACCGACACACCCGGACACAACCACACGCCACCCACACGCTGCCGTCGACGGCCGTCGACGTCCACGCCCGCTCACTGCTTGGCCAGCGACTCCCCCAGCTCGGCCTTTTGCAGGCCGTACTTCTTGAGGCGGATGGCGTTGATGTTGATGAAGCCGCTGGTGTCGACGGGGCTGAAGTCGACGAGCGAGTCCATGCTGGACTCCTCGGACGAGTACAGCTTGGAGTCGGGGCTGCTGCGGCCGAGCACGTAGGCGCCGCCCTTGTAGAGGCGCAGGCGCACCTCGCCGTTGACGAGGCGCTGGGCGAAGAGCAGGCTGTTCTCGACAAACTCGCGCTCGGGCGAAAAGTACATGCCGTTGTAGAGCAGCTCGGACCAGTGGTGCGTGACGAACTGGTCGCGCAGCGAGCGCACCTTGCCGTCGAGCACGAGGCCCTCGAGGTCGAGGTGGGCGAGGCGCAGGAGGGTCATGCCCGGCGCGTCGTAGCAGCCGCGCGACTTGAGGCCGATGAAGCGGTTCTCGACGATGTCGATGCGGCCGATGCCGTGGGTCTTGCCGAGCGCGTTGGCCTGCAAGAACAGCTCGACGCTGTCGGTGTACGTCTTACCGTCCGCGACCAGCTTCACGGGCAGGCCCTTCTCGAACACAATCTGGATGTCCTGCGGCGTGTCGGGCGCCGTCTCCGGGTCGTCGGTGCGCGTCCACATGTCGACGGGCGGCGGCTGCGAGGGGTCCTCGAGCGAGCCGCTCTCGTAGGAGCAGTGGGCCAGGTTGTCGTCCATGCTGTAGGGCTTGGCCTTGGTGGAGGTGACGGGGATGCCGGTGGCGGCGGCGTAGTCCAGCAGGTCCAGGCGGCCCTGGAAGCGGTTGAAGAACGCGGGCATGCGCCAGGGCGCGATGATCTTGATGGCCGGGTCGATGGTCAGAAAGGCCAGCTCGAAGCGCACCTGGTCGTTGCCCTTGCCGGTGCAGCCGTGCGAGACGTACTGGCAGCCCTCCTGGCGGGCGACCTGCATCTGGGCGCGGGCGATGACGGGGCGGGCCAGCGAGGTGCCCAGCAGGTAGCGGCCCTCGTACTGGGCGTTGCACTGGACGGCGCGGAAGCACAGCTCCTCGACGAACTCGCGGCGCAGGTCGCTGATGACCATCTTGGAGGCGCCGAGCAGGGCGGACTTGGCCTTGACGGCGTCCCAGTCCTCCTCCTGGCCGACGTTGGCGAGGAAGCAGACGACCTCGTAGCCCTCCTCGAGCAGCCACTTGAGGATGCAGCTGGTGTCAAGACCGCCTGGGGGTGTTGTTAGAGGCGAAGAACTGGTTCGAGGGCATTGAGGAATTAAAGACATCGCGACTTACCAGAGTAGGCGAGGCAGACCTTTCCTTTGCTCATGGTGACTGTGTGGTGGTGGTATTCGGGGGGATATGTCGGCGTAAATGTAAAAAGTACGATGGAGTCAAGCGACGGTCAATTGTTAAACGTTGGTGATGATGCAGAAGGGGAAAACAAGAATCAAAATGTTGGGGAGGGAAGCTATTTAATCGCCGCTTCTGTTGACCTGGAGCTACGAGGATGACTCTTCCGTTGGCTCTTTCCTTATCAGAGAATTTCACTTTTTTTTCTTTTTTTGCTTTTTTTTTTCTTTTTTTTTTCGGGCAGCTGCTCCCCTCACCGTTCCGTCAATTGACTTTTTCCCTTTTCGCTTTCCCCTTCCGTCTTCGGCGGTGCAAAAGGCGGCGGCATTTAATGGGTCGTGTGCTTTAAAAACGCGCTTTGGGGTGGCTTTGGGGTGATCGAATGCTGCTCATTTGCCAATTCCAGGCGGCTTGCAGGACACTTGGGCCTGTCATTGGCGGCCGAATGCGGTGAACGTCCACGATTTGCGGTCGCGGAGGTCACGTGCAGCCTGCAGGCGAGTCAACAGTGCAGTGCAGCGGCAGGCGGAGTCCACAGGGCGTTGGGGAAGCTCCAGCGATAGCCGAAGCTAAGCTGACGCTTATCGTCGCTGGGTCGGGTGTGAGAGGTGAAAAGAGGCCGAGGAGGGCGAAAGATAGACGTTGTCGTAAAGGTGTCGAGCTGTTGGAGTTGTCAGGACTCTCTGTTCAGTCAGCTCAGCAGTAAGTGGGAAGGTTTCGGGATTGTTTTGAGATTGATTTACAATTTATTTTTATGAATAATTCAAGAAAGAATAAAGAAATAGTAACGCAACAAAAGAAACGTATTTTTTACCCTTTTAAAAAATAGAGACATACGCGTAAAACTGAAAGGAACGTATCTTTCCTGTGATTCTGTCCCCGTTTGTTTTGCATTTGTTCCTCACACTTGCCAACATCTCATCGCGGCCGAAATGTCGAGAACATCAACATGGCTGTTTACCGTTTTGGGCTTCTGTCTCGGCAGCTGCTGCACGGAACTACGACATGTGGTGCTGTGCTTGTGCTGCGCTGTTTTACTGTTTTGTTCCACGGCTACCATCGCATGACGTCCGAGAGACATTTGTTCTCGTCCGTCTGCGAGTGTCTCCTGCCCGTTGTTTCATTGGCTGTCTGACTCACCGCAAGATGCAAGCAACCCCAAGTCGGCTCAACCGCGCGCAACGTTGTCCGATCGTTGGGATTCGGGGCCGTACATGTGGTGCAGATAGCACAGGTTGGGATATGCAAGTGGGCATACATCGTACGTGACCATATATGACCATACGTGACAGATTCACTGTTCTGGAAGCTGAAGAGGGAAGGTGGAAGCCTGATGTTGTATTTGTGTGTCCTGTCCACGCCGTTGAGATTGTGCATCCTGTGATTCCGTGATTTCTCGTTTTTGTGCACGGATATGCGCGCGTACCTACGGCCAGACGGAGACGGCGGACATGCTCCGTACAAGATGTGACTAAGAATAGCACGGCGCGCATGCAAGCTGCTATTTTGTCCTCTTCGCCAACGGATGTTCCTGGTCCACGCCAAGACCGCCGAAAATGGTGGTGCGGCAAAGAATGAATCGATGCAGGGCTGACTGGCTTGGTAGGGTGATAGGGCGCTTGGACTCCACCCATTCAGCCATTGTCGGCCAAAACCTGCTGACGTTGAATTGAGATCTACAGTGCGACCGCGATCCGTGCATCCCTTTGCTATGGTGCTGAGATGCTGTACGACGTGCGTGCACATTTTGGCGGCAGAAAGCGTAGAGTTCAGAGAAGAGTAATCAAGCACTCCGTAAATGAAATAAATAGATCTTTCCATGCAGGTACGCACCAACGGTGCCACAAAGACAACACGAGGCGACACAGGCGACGCAGGCGACACAGACAGACGCAAATAGATTCTGAAGACACAATCGGATGGCAAACAAGCAATATACAGATACACGAGCATAGGGACACGAGCATAGGGAGGCACAACCTCGACAGCACAACCTCGACAGCACAACCTCGACAGCCAAGACAGACCATCGTCTCGAATTAAAAGGCAACAATCTCCTGAAAGCAGCGGTACTTCCACTTCCTTTCGAGCATTCACAACGACCAGCACCACACCTCGTGACACCTCTTCTCCCACCACCTCTCCACCATGCTCGCTCGCTTCGTCAGCCTCGGCCTGGCCACACTTTTGGCCCTCCCCGGCCCGTCGCCCGTCGCGGCGGCCCCCCTACACCACATCTTCTTGGACGCGCCGGCCGACAGCACCTACGCCTGGACCGTCACCAACTGGACCGCCCGCCATTCCGACGACGACGCGCTGAGCTCGTACAGTAGGTGTCCCCCGCGACCGTATTGACAGCCCTGGACACAGACCCCTGCTGACGTGCCCCAGACTTTAACATCTCCGGCCCCTACGCCGGCGGCCAGATGCCCATCCCCGCCTTTGCCGCGTACTGCGCCGGCGCCGGCGTGGGCGCGCCGTACGCGCTGTGCCACATCACCGACCTGCGCAACACGACGAAGCGGCGGCAGGTGGTGGCCAAGCTGCTGCCGGGCGACGCGACGAACACGACGGACACGACGACGGCGACCGCGGCCCGCCTGGCGGTGTCGTTCCGCTTCGACGACCTGAACGTGGCGGACGCGTGGTGGAACTACACGTCGTACGCGACGCCGCCGTACAGCAGTGCGGACAGCACGGTGGAGGGCGGCAGCGGGGCGGCCGTGCTGACCAACGCGACGACGTTTACGATGACGCCGTCGGAGGTGTTTGGCGTTGCGTAGGGGTGAAGGGGGGGACGTGACAGTCGATGGAGGATCTAGAATAGGGGTTACGTTATTTTGTATACAAGTACTATTGTACGGAGTATGGCACGTGTCAAATGCACAATGCATGTTGTAATTGTACGTCAATTCTGGTTCGCCTCATTTTAAAACGATAGGGCTGTGGCGCGATGCTACTGCTGACGGCCGACAGGGGTGAGAAAGTGCCGTTCTGCATACGAGGTATTACAGCTTTGCCGGACGCCCACGAATCAGACCGCGCGCTGCCGACCAAAGGATGCAGCACAGCCGTGCACGCCAGTCTCCTTTCGCCGAACGAAGCGACCGTCCGGAGAGATGCGACAGCTTAGGCATACGAAGAGGACAGGAGCCGGACGGGTGGACGTCTTTAAGCGGATGTAGAGTCGACAAGTCAAATACTGCTTGCTCCCATCGATTGTTTGTCTGTCGCCCGTCGTCCGTCGTCCCGTCTCCTCCATCTTCTCATCTTCGCCTTCACCCAGCTCACCTCCACTCGCTACCATGTCCCAGCGCATCGCCATCATCGGCGCAGGTAGGTCCTGCTGTGTGCACCGTGACCGTGATCTGTGCACCGTGATCTGTCCACCGCTGACACAACCCCCCCCCCCCCCAGGCATCTGCGGCCTCGTCTCGCTCAAAGAAGTGCTCGCCGCCGGCCTCGAGGCCGTGTGCTTCGACGCCCGCGAGGGCCTCGGCGGCGCCTGGGCGTACCAGCCGGTGCCCGGCGCCGACCCGGCGCCGACGTCGTCCATCTACCTCGGGACGATCCTCAACTCGTGCCGCGACACGTCGGCCTTTTCCGACTTCCCCTTTGACCCGGCGCGCTACCCAGACTACTTTGGCCACCGCGCGTTTGTGCAGTACCTGCGGGAGTACGCGGCGCACTTTGGGCTGGACCGGCACGTGCGGCTGCAGACCAAGGTGACCCAGTGCGCGCCGCAGGACGACGGGTCGTGGCTGGTGACGACGACGCCGGTCGGGCGCGACGGCCCGCCGACCACCGAACCGTTTGCGGCCGTCATTGTCGCCGCCGGCCACCTGAGCGCGCCGCGCACGCCGGTGACCCCGGGCCGCGAGCTGTTTGCCGGCGAGGTGCTGCACAGCCACGCATATCGCGCGCCGGGCCGCTTCGAGGGTAAGCGCGTCGCCGTCGTGGGCTTCGGCAGCTCGGCCGTCGACATTGCCTGCGAGATTGCGCCGCACGCGGCGTCGCTGCACCTGGTGACGCGGCGCGGCGGCTGGGTGCTGCCGCGGTACGTGCTGGGCAAGCCGACGGAGGCGTTTGACAACCGCGCGACGCAGCTGTGGGTGCCGACGGGGCTCAGCCAGTGGCTGCAGACGAAGCTGCTGGCGTTTGTCGAGGGCACGCCGCCGGCGGCCATGGCGCCGGCGCACAAGGTGCTGGAGCAGAACCCGACGATCCGCGGCGACTTTCTCGAAAAGGTGCGCACAGGGCTGGTGCAGGTGGCGCGCGGCGACGTTGTGGGGATGACCAGGGAGGGGGTTGTCATCAAATCGACGGTGCCGGGGAAGGGGAAGACGGACATCACCACCCCCGACGACACTCTTTTTGTCGACGTCGTCATCTTCGCCACCGGCTACACCCTCTTCGACCTGCCCTACCTGCCCCCCAACACCGCCCAGCCCCCCGATGCCCCCGACCAGGTCGACCTCTACCGCCTCATCGTCCCCCGGCACCACCGCAACCTCTTCTTCCACGGCTACGCCGACCTCCTCGGCCCCCTGCCCCCCGCCGCCGAGGCCCAGGCCCGCTACACCGCCGCCGTCCTCGCCGGCCGCCTGCCGCCCCCGTCCGACGCCGAAAAGGCCCGCGGCATCCAGGCCTTCCGCGCCTACAACCGCCGCCACTTTGTCCACTCCGACCGCCACGCCGCCACCGCCCACCTCATCCCCTACGTCGACGACCTGCTGGCCCCGCTCGGCGCCGCCCCGACGTTCGCCACGCTGCTCGCCCAGGTGTTTACCAGCGGCCATCCGCTGCGCGCGCTGTCCGTCCTCAGCGCCGTGTGGTTCGGCATCCCCAGCAGCGCGGCCTGGCGGCTGGTGGGCCACGGCGCAAAGCCGGACCTGGCGGCGGCCACGGTGCTGCGGACGGCGAGCGAGAAGGCGGCGCTGAGCGAGGCGGAGGTGGCGTTGCTGGCGAAGGAGCGGGTGGGCGAAGCGGCGTGAGTGTGTGTTGTGTGTTGTGACGTTGCTATTTTGTGTCTCTGGCTGCTCTTTTCTTTTGTATTTACATCTGTCTTGATATCCTGCGTTGTATCTTGTTTTGCCCGTCTCAGCTGGAACAAATCCATTCTTTCTATCAAGTCTAATTATGTTATCATCCGCTATCCGTTCTCATGACTCCTGCCTCACGCTGTTGTCGTCGCCGTCGCCGTCGGTGGTGGTGCCACCGTGGCCGTGTTTGTCGCCGTATCTGTCGTCGCCCCCGTCCCGTCCGCCCCACCAGCACCGTCCGTCGGCCAGACATACCCGTCCCCCCCGTCCGTCGGGTCCGGCGTGAAAAACGGAAAGGTAAAGTCGCTCGTGTCCGGCGGCGGCGGGTTCGGGTCCGTCACCGTCAGCGTCACCTGCCACGTCGCCGTCGACCGCGCGTGCAGCGTCGTGCTCTGGCCGTTGGCGCTCGTGCGCCGGTGCTCGATCGTGCCCGTCGACACAATCGTCTCCGTGAGCGTCGCCGGGTACGCCGTGACCGGCCCCGGGATGTACGTGGTCTCGCGGCGCGTCGTGATCATGGTGAGGAGCGACAGCAGCGTGCCGGGCGGGTGCGAGACGGCCGTCACCGTTGTCGTCAGGAACTGCGTCGACGTCGAGGGGAAGCCCGTCGTGGTGGCGTTGGCGCTGGCCAGGCCGCCGCCGCTGCTGCCGGTCGAGGACGAGGACGTGGCGTTGGGCTCCAGGTGGTCGTAGCGGCGGGCCAGACCGCCCAGCACGGGCGTGGCCGTGGCCAGGAGGCCGGTGATGACGGCCAACAGACGGACTGTCATGATGTGGGCAGTGTGTGGACGTACGGTGTGAGGTAGAGACTGCAGACAAACACACCAAGGGCAGGACGACAACAACAAACTCACGATGCATCGGCTGGGCGCCTCGACCACATGGCACTTATCTACCGCACCCCTGTCGCCATCCTCTCGTCCCGTCCTCTCCTCTTCGAGAAGGGCCTAGACTCGTCCCGGCGAGCGTCGGCAGGAATTTGAAATAGACCGCTTTTGAATGTGTCGACGACCGGCTTGGCTCGTCTCGGGTCGTCTGCTATTATGTGCCATGCACTCTAGATTTCTCGTCGTCCACGATATCACTTTGCAGCCGTGTCTGCCATCTCCCCCACGTTTTTTGACGGACGGCCACTCATGCAGTCAGTAGGTTGGGTAATCTCGGGCCATTCAGCCGCCGGCCGTTGTCAAAGGAGAGTACTGGTCGGCATGTGCGGGAGACGTGGCGACGGGACCATTGTTCCAGACCACTTTGCGGTTTATTTTATGTTATTTATTTATTCTGTCGCCGTTATGGACTGCGTTCGTGGCTGGCTGCTCTTATTTTAGACTACGCATGCAAACAATTTGCCGATGTCGACCCAATGCGGCTGCTACCATCGACAGAGACGTCGGGACTTGCCCGGTTGACGAGCTGGCCGGCTGAACGATGATCCCTCACGGCTCTGGGAGTCTGTTAGGTTTTTTTCTTTTTCTTTTTTCTTTTTTTTTCTTTTTTTTCCATTTTTTGAATTTCGTCATGTTGTACATGTGACGCGACAAGTATGTACAGATAAGCGAACAAGTTGACATGGACCGTAGACAAACGAACAGGGTTTAGATGGTGCGTGGATACCGCCTGTGCAGGTGGGCGTAGTGACCCGTATTATGTACAGAAACATGTGGAGAAAAGGGTGATGAACGAGAGAAAGAAAGAAAAGAACATACAAAAGGACAGAGATAGACACAGATAGACAGAGATAGACACAGAAAGACACACACACACACACACACACACACACACACACCCTAGTGAGGCATGCCCGCCGCCATGTTTTCGTACGTGCTGTTGGGGTAGCTCAGCAGGTTCAGCGTCGTGTTGAAGTGGCCGCCGAGCGCCCTGTAGGACGTGCCGATGAGGCTCTCGTCGCCCGTCTTGTCCGCCGACATCTCCCAGAACATGCTGCCGCCGAGGCCCTTGCCCTTGAGGTACTGCACCTTGGTCCTCACATTGTCCGGCGTGTCGTACGAGACCATCTCGCGGGTCTTGTTGTCGTAGCTGTACGTGGCGCCGGCCAGTTCGTCCGTCAGGACGGCGGCGCCGGGGAACGGCAGCTCCTTGTAGTCGTAGGCGCCGGGCTCCCAGGTGCCGGGGCCGACGCCGTCAAAGGGCTTGCCGGGGCCGTCCGTCTTCTCAAACGCGCGGCCGTAGACGGGCATGCCCAGCAGGATCTTTGCGGCGGGCACGCCGAGGCGGAGGTAGTCCGTGAGGGCGTGGTCGGTCGACAGGGGCGTGGCGTCGGGGTTCTGGTTGTTGGGGTAGAGGTTGGCGTGGTGGCCGGCCTTGGGCGACCACGCGCCCGTGTAGTCGTAGCCCAAGAAGTTTACGTAGTCCACGACGCCGGCCATGCCCGCGAGGTCCAGGACGTGGTACTGGGAGGGGCCGGCGGGCGTCGCGACGGTCAGCAAGAAGTGGTAGCCGGGCGCAAACTTCGCGGCGTAGGCGTCGAGGGCCGCGCGCACGGCCTTGAGGAGCAGCACATAGTTGGCGGCTTCCGTGGGCGACTTGGGGTACTCCCAGTCGATGTCGATGCCGTCGAAGCCCCAGTCCTTGACGAGGTCCACGGCCGTGCGGGCAAAGGTGGCGCGCGTGCTCGGCGAGCCGGCGGCGGCCGCGAAGTTGCCGTTCTGCGAGTACGTCCAGCCGCCGATGCTCAGCAGCACGCGCAGGTTGCGGTGGGTCTTCTTCTGCAGGAACAGCTGCTTGACGCAGCCGTAGACGTTGTGGCCCGTCTCGTTGAACAAGTCCGTGGGGTACTGCTGCTCCACGTCGGCGTATGGGTCCGACGAGAAGACCTCGCCCGTCGCCTTCAGGTTGGCAAACGCGTAGAGCACGATGCTGACCTGGTCGGCCGGCAGCTGGTCAGGCATGTATTCGCGGGCGTAGACGCCCCAGTTGACAAAGTAGGCGGCGTTCTGGTAGGCCGTGACGGCGCGTTCGGCCGCGTGGGCCGAGACGGCGGAGTCGTTCGCGACCGGCACGGCACGGGCCACGCGGGCGGCCGCCAGCAACCCCGTAAGAGCCGACGTGAGATGCATGGTGGTGGAGGGGTGGGAGTGAGGAGTCAAGCAGTTCAAGTAGCGTATAAGGAGTGTAAAGAATATCGTTGAAAATAGAAGATAAAGGAACGTATAAAGCCTCAAAGAATGGACGAAAGTGTCACCTTTCAAGACCTACCTGGGCGCCGCGATGGTGATGCTCGCTGACGGCCTTGTTGTGTTTGCTGTGAAAGGTGCCAGCATCGTCCAGGCGCGACCTCGCGAGGCTATATATAATTGTGTCGACAAGTCGACAAGCCGGCGCGTTGATCGTCAACGTACGATGGATGGACGTCGACGCGTCGGAGACGACGAAGACCTCCTCGTCGTCCCCGTCGACCCCTTGTCACCTCCCTGCGCGGTACTTTCCCTCTGACGTCCTTCGATGTCCTTTGATTCCCTTTGATGCTCTTTGATGTACCTCGGTGCCTTTGATGCCCTTGATAGTACCTCGCTGCCACTTTGTGATCCTTGCGTGATCCTTGCGTGGCTGTCGGTAAGTGGTGGTCTGCGGCCTTTGGTCGTCGTTGGCTGCCTCTGTCTGTCGTCGCATTGGGCATCCAACATCGTAGGATCCGCCACTCCACGGTCGATGCCGGTCCACCACCACGGCCCACAGTCCACGGCCCACAGTCCACGGCCCACTGCCCACGGCCCACTGCCCACGGCCCACTGCCCACAGCCCACTGTCTCCGTCTACTTCGTAGCGTCTGCCAACCCGGCTAGAACCGTTTCTAGTAAGATTCCATAGTAAACACTCACTCGATCGTTGTCAAATCAGATGATCTGGCCGCGCCTGTGCCCGTCCCACGACCGACCGTCCCCCTGGACTGGACAACATTGCCACTTTTGGCGTAGGAAGCCAAGGACGGTGGGGACAGGGCGAGGGAGAAGAGGGGGGGGGAGGAGGGCAAGAGCAAAGGTGGTGTACAACGGAGAATGCTTCTCTCTGGGACTGGGCATATGTTGTGGCTATGGCTGTGGTTGAGGTTGACATCGTGCTCGACGTAATCGTCCTACAGAAACAGCTGCCGTCTGTACTTCCCAATGCAGAGTTGATGACGGACAAGGCAAAACGACAGACGATCGGCAAAGGCGACGCCGAGGCGAGAAAGACAAACGGAATCGACATAGAAAATACAAGGATGGAGCGCCGAGGCACTGCCGAAGAAAGGGGGAAAGCAAAGACGGAAAAGACGGAAAGACGGAAAAGAAAAAGACAGAGAAAAAGACGAAGAAGAAAAAGTAGCGGAAAAGAAAAAGACGAAGAGGAAAAAGACGAGGAAGAAAAAGACGAGGAAGAAAAAGTAGCTGAGTGCGGCCCGACGCAATGGGCGAGATCTAGAGTCTCAGGGATCAAGATGCTGGGGTGCTCCGGTGCTCACAGTCGAGCACGCGGTGGATTGTGAGACATGGTGAAGAAAGGTAAACAGGACAACACAGGCAGACAGCAGACAGCAGACGGCAGACGACAGACGACAGACGACAGACGACAGACGACTGACGGGCGCGTTGCCAAGACTGAGCACTTTTTTACGTTCTTTACAGACACTGAAAAAGTACGCCGCACAGACACATGGCGATGATTTGCAGCTGCTGGGCGGCAGGGTCTCATTTACACGTCTACGCGTGACTGAGGAAAAAGAAGAAGGAAAAAGAAGCAGGAAAAAAGAAGAAACCGGTCAAGGGGACGATGGACGCGAGCGGGGAAAATAGGTCCGATATAAGCACGACAGCTCGGCAGTGTCTGTGGTTTGTTTGGTTGTTTGGAGGAGTACGGGATCTGTCCAGATCTGGCAGTCTTTTTTTTTTTTTTTTTTTTTTTTTTTTTTTTTTTTTTTTTTTTTTTTTGAAGGGTATCAATTTATTGGGTTCCAACAGTAAAAAGCGGGTCCACCCCCCAGGGGCGGTTAGCGCACCCCGG
>WNLO01000264.1:0-15317 GCA_021398005.1 Sporothrix luriei | reverse complement strand
CCCCCCCCCCCCCCCCCCCCCCCCCCCCCCCCCCCCCCCCCCCCCCCCCCCCCCCCCCGCCCCCCCCCCCCCCCCCCGCCCCCCCCCCCCCCCCCCCCCCCCCCCCCCCCCCCCCCCCCCCCCCCCCCCCCCCAGAACAGACAGAGAAACAGACAGAGGAGAGACGCCTGGACTGTCTATTTTGAACCCACCTGGTCCTTTGCAGGAGGGGGTATGCACTACCTGCAGTAGCTGGAGGCAACAATGTCAAAGACCAAATGGAGAAACGAGAAGGTCGCCGAGCCTCGTTGCCTTGTTGCCTTGCTGTGAAGATGTGCTGTGGTCCCTGGCACGTCATGGACATGATCGTCACTGGACCTGCATTTCAACACCATCTTCGCCTTCTGTCTTCCTTGCTTGCATATCGACTCCGGAGAATCTGGTCCTTGGACTCCCGACGTGGCCGATGCTCTGGCACTTTCTATGCAGGCCACGAGATACGAGAGGGCCGATGTTTTTCGGGTTGCAGGGCCCCATGTTACTGCTCACAAGAAAGGCTGAGCCGACGAGTCTGGACAACGAGGAGAGGGAGGACGATGACGATTCACGAAATCCGCAGAGAGCACAAACGACACGAGCCAGACAAGCTTTTGTTGTCTGCGAACGGGTCAACCGGCGAGAACAAACACGACTAGGCAATACTGGGTAGCAAAGGCAAAGGCAAAGACGAAGGATGAAGGATGAAGGACGATTCGTGTTGATGTGCTGTGTGTCTCTTTCTGGCCGTCCTCCCTCTGCGCAGCATGCCGGATATAGCGACTTATTTCGGAAACAAGAGCGCCAATGCAATGTTCCTCTGTTCGTTTTTCTACTTTCACATGGTAATTATCCCCTCTTAGGTAGGTGAGTGTGAGAGAGTGAGGAAAGTACAGACGCGTGGACGGGACCAACAGAATCGGGCCACTACGTATCGGACCGTAGTCTATTTAGAGAGAACTGAAGAGAAACGACAGCAGGTGGATTCCGGCACAGGTAAAGTAAAGGCTGCTCTCACTCCTACGAATGCACCAACAGCAAGGTACGTAAGACGGCGGCGCTATCTTTGACGAAAAAGGAAATTCTTAAAAATACTCTTGGACAAAAAGGGATTTACACATATATTCTGTATTCATATATACCCCGACACACTAAATGTGCTCCGAATGTGTGAGCAAATGAGACACCATCCCATCGGGCAAGGGGGGAAGGGGATGGCCGTCAAAAATACGACACAAGACCACATCGTGTGGTGAAGGTCTCCGAAGATGACAAGATGGGGGGGGGCTGTCAACGCGGAGGTGCTCGGGTAGCCACATGAGAAACTGGTCAGCATACCTGCTCTGCTGCACTTCGCTACTCTGGCCCGGTCTGCAAATCCACCTCGTCGCTCTCTTCCCCGACTGTCCGCAGTTTGCGAATCAAGGAACGAACAGCCACATCGAAATAGGCAACAAGTCTGCCATATTATCCTCCGAGTCACACCTCAAACAAGACATGGACGTTGGAGCAGGTGATGGGCACAAAAACAAAAAAAGCTACGGTGCAAGATGTCGAATCATCAACACATGGACGAACTGCCATAAGTAAAACGGTTCCACCAAGAGGAACAGGGGGAAAACAAGAAAAAGAAAAGAAAAAAAGGAATAGAAAATACCAAAAGAAAATAATAAGGGAGGATCGGTATCGTGACAATGGACCATGAGGTCTGGTCTCGCCTTCTTCAAACGGTTGTGAACATCTTTTTAGCCTCGCAATGTATTGCCTTGCCCGGTCATAAGCGACGGCCAAGCGAAGACCGTCTCAACATACTACCAAATGGAGAAACGAAACTGCATGCGCAGTAAACAGAAATGCTCGGTTCAAGGAGGGGTGTGCAGCAACATGGCAACAGACACGACGCACATTTTTGCGCAAAGACCACCCACAGAACTCAGCGAGAAACCGCCCACCTGCCTCTCTGCCGCACTCATGCAGGTCTCACTATCATGGGTGCAGCCCTCTTTCAGTCTTCCCCGTATTCGCTTCCCTCCTAAATTCAAGAGCCCCGTGCTACGATCTACTCTTGTGCTTCTGAGCACGGCATGTCGGCCGGTGGAAAAAAACACAAGAGGAGAACAAGAAAATATATATATATATATATATATAATGTGACACACCAGAGTTACAATGAGTGGCCGGTATAAAGACGCAAAACGGAAGAAAGTCAACTGCTCAAATGCACGTCTACGAAAAGAGAAAAGAAATTTGCCGCTTTATCGTGTCATTTTGCGATATATGTGTCATGAGAATGCGGCGGGAAACGAAGATGGAAGGTCAGAGATAAAAGTAAAATAAACATGAGTAAAACAAAATACGAGCGTCCAAGGTCGTATGGCACATCCTTCCTGCCGTACTTGTGCATCAACCCGGGTCCTTTTTGTTGTTATCCATCCTTCTTGTGTCCTATTGTCCTCTTACTTGATTCTCAAGCTCAGCTGGCAAAGCCACACTCACTCACACTCTCACTCACACACCCGACCCTCGAATGCCGGGTCAGCTCACACAACAACAAGAGCAAGATGGGCAAAGAGGGATACGAGGGGCAAGAGGGAACGTGATGACCGGAAACTGTGAACATGTGGCCATGCACGCGTCCCAACTGAAAGGGCACCGGGACAGAGGGTGGGAGGACAAGATGCCACAAGAGCGCTCACTGACAACACAACAAGACACAAAAGCGACGACGTCGGAGGAAATATGATGCAGTGACAGTGCACACAGCCCACCTGGCCTCATGGGATGGAGAGGAACGCAGTGAAATGAGTCAGTGCGCGGTGATACATTGAGTACTTTTCTCGTCATGATGATGCAGCCAAAACGGAATTAATTATGGGAGATTTTGTATTCATCTTATTTCCATTAGTTGATATATTCCTTCTTGTCAGCATATCAATATATGGGCATGCACCCGAGATATGATGAGTTGTGTTTGGTTGGCGAGCGGGCAAATCGCTCGGTTCAGAAGCAGGGCGTGTCATCAATATGCACGCTACGTGTGGCGTAGTATGTGTCTTTCACGACGAGACACATTTTCGATATATTCTTGTTCAGTTCTTTATTAAAACTTGCACCACCCGTGTCTTCCCGTGCTTCCCTGTTTGACGTGCAGGTACGAGTCTTCAAAGCCGGTTCTGGCGATGCGGGATCATGCTCGTGTAAGTGTGGGTGTGAATACGGTATCTCTTGAATTTACCTGAAACGGTACCCTCTGTACACGGTAAGCGTACTACGAGACATCTCTTTTCTTTCTCTCTGACCATATACATACGTTTTAATGTCTCACGAGGCGACCAGGGTCTCGGGTCAGAGTATGAGTGGCTATAGAGAGCACATCGTGCTCTGTGGCATTTTGACATAAACCCATTTGCGTTTCATTTTCACATCCACCGTTCCAGAACCTGTCGTATGAGCCGCACGGCTGGCGTGGCTTTTGTCGAGGGGTCGGTTGCATGGACCAGATGCAGGTGTATGCAGGTCGAAGCAATACGTGACAGGCAAGCGTTGGTACATGCAGGGAACTGCAGGTAAATGTGCAGAGTGCATGCATTGACCAGGCAAAAAGCATTGCAACTTTCGTTGCAGAAATTTAGTGAAGCAGAACGGCAATAAACGCTTGTACAGCGCACACATACATGCATTTACATACATGCGCGAAATCAATGCCCTGCAGAACACTCTTACTGGAGGAAAAATAACAAGAGTGAACTCGCCGCATATGCCGCCAAAAAGCTTATCAAACACTGGGCAAAATATCAAAGGCAGACGCAACATAACACCGGGACAATGCTTTGTGCGAAGGGAAAGCTTTTTGCTCCGAAGCCTGTCTTTCCATGGAAGCCAACCGAATGGGGATAAATATAGTGAAAATGACGGCACTCGTCGTAATCCAAGGGCGATCAGCCTAGTGTTCCCTTTCCACGGCCTCGAAGGAGCTCGTCATGCCCACGCGTCCTCACGTTGCGCACGTACGAAACAAGTCAGTCAGCCCAGTCTCTAACCTTTGTCGATTGCCACAGGAGGTGCCACAATTGCCGGCAGCCCTGGCTGTATTTTAATGTGTGTGTCACTCGTATGCGTACCTTCTTCTCGCCTGCAGATGACGTCTTACTCCGTCTTATTCTGTAGCTCTCTCGTCTGAGGGCCGGGGAGGGCATACCACTGTTGGCGCAGCATCCTTGTGGATTTGCATATGCAAGTCGTCCCTGCAACATGCAAAAAACATAGAACTCCACTACTCCGGAGACGCCGGCCGGTCGATCCGGCTACCATTGTCGGGACTCGTTGTTGGGGGATAATGGGATGTTTGTACGAGGGTGAGGGGGCGTGTGCATTGTTGATGCTCTTCAATATGCATTCTACTCCGTCCACGATGATGCGCACAGAGGGGTGACATAGATAAAATCAAAGACCAGATGAGAGTTCTGTCAGTCGTCCTCGCTTGCGTGCCATCGGATTGCGCTGTGGGTTGGCCTCTGCATATACAGGACACTGCCATCGGGGCCGCTTGTCCACTCTAGGGTAGTCAACGGCCGAAGTATATGGTACTTTCAGGATATGGAGTCACGAGCAGCGCATCTGGACCATAAAAAACCCACGGTCGAAAGCTCTTTTGTGTGCTGTGGGCCTTGTCGCTTTTCTTTGGAGGCTGCAGGGTAATGTTGTCTCCGCCTGTGTACTCTACTGCGGCATCATGCAAAATTGCGTGCATTTCTTTCCGTCTGTCTGCACTTGCATGATGTCGAGGAGGGGGGGCCATGCATGAACAAGGACTAGAAACTAGCGACAAGTAAACGAGAGTAGGCAGGTGGAGCTCCAATGTGTTATGAGATAGTGTGACTGTAGATGCTGCAGGCGAATATGTATGCGTTGTCAAGTTTGGGCAAGAGAGTGATTGCTGACAAGACGAATCAAAGACGAAATGGATGGCTAAAGGACGAAACTGGAAGCTAGACGTTTCCCTCTGGTGCCATTGGGAGACTTGGTGACTTTAAGATTTTGAACCGGCCAGCCAGGCACCAGGACCGAACATGAAAATGATAAGAAGGTAAGCGCGGCAACCGGTGACGCTGTCGGGGTTGATATATCGAAGACACACGTCAGACGGCAAGTAAAATCTGGGTGAGCTGCAAGTGATAACCCGGAACAGACAGCCCCGGACTTCCGCTTCCATGATCGGCATGCTACCTTGCCGTTCATGTCGTCGCTGTCGT
This sequence comes from Sporothrix luriei, assembly GCA_021398005.1. Taxonomy (NCBI): domain Eukaryota; kingdom Fungi; phylum Ascomycota; class Sordariomycetes; order Ophiostomatales; family Ophiostomataceae; genus Sporothrix; species Sporothrix luriei. The sequence goes on along the minus strand of WNLO01000264.1, from coordinate 10,050 downwards.
GTGGTAAGATGCCCTGGATGGATGCCATTCTAGAACAACAAAGTGTGAGAGGCTCGCGATCCATGGGTAGTCCGTGGGATAACGTATTAATCTGCTGTCGTAGGTCAACAAACTGCTGCACACACGGGTATCGAATATAATCCGATACATTGTTGCTAGTTCAGAAGAAACTGTCTAATGAACGACGCACATCCCTTTGCTGGGCGGAGAGTATTTGAAATGCAAAACGAGCAAAATAAAAGCCTCCATTCGGCTTCGTCTGAGAAGAGATGTTCTTGGCCTGCATAACTACGCATCCATAATGGCAAAGCAAACAGAGCCTTCTATTGACTGTCACGCGAAACGGCGTGTCTCCATATTCCATCCTCTCGTACTTTAAGCAAACGATGGAAAGCCGTACTCCACTAACTTCGATGAAGCAGGCCACATCTCCATCTGACTATTCACAATGAAGTCGACGGCCGTCTAACTGGTATTATTGTCGGTGGTCAAGGCGGAAAAAATGCCATGGCGTCTGCGGGCCGACGCCGCAGCTGATTCCTTGACGGCATCGGTCCGCTTCTCAGAAATGGCATTGATAAAGGAGATGACCTCCATAGCCGAGTCATGGATGCGCTGGCTGGTGACGTTGATATACAGCCCCGGGACAGTGTCCTGTGGGAAGGTAAAAAGACTCCCGTCTGCCAGAGCCTGTAGCTCGCGAGCCGCCTCGGCACCCGTCATTGCGGCACCTTCGACCTGGGTGTAAAGCTTGTCCGACGACTTGGCACGCCGCTCCTGCTCCTCGGGCAGGCACTCGACATAGATCGGTACAAAATGCCGACCGGCATCGCGGGCGGCGTTCTCATAACGCCGCGCACCTTCAGCGCCCACCTTGTCGTTAGCACGGCAGTCCGTAAAGATGATGACGCGCTGCCGCTGGACGGCGTCGACTTTGCCATTCTTGATGGCCTCGCCATCCTCATCGCCGTATACAAACTTTCGGAAGCAGGCCTCCTGCTTGGCCTGGAGGGGAGGCGAGAGACCATCTAGGCCGGTCATCAGACGTCCGCCCATGCACTCACGACCGGGGCAGCCACGGCCGGGGCACTCTTTTCCCGGACAAATCCCACCATCCGCGCCGGCTTCGCTACAGACGTTATAGCGGTGGGTGTGGGTGTTGCCATTGATGTCGCCCACGCTCAAGCCACGCGGACGGCCGCCACTGCGGCTCACATGGCGAGACATAAGAGCGTCCCGGGGGAGGTTCAGCTGGTCGGTAAACTCGCGGTCGTCAATGACCACCGCGCGATCTTGGCCAAGCAGCTGGCAAATGCACTGGGCCAGAGCCAGCTTGCCCATAGCAGGCCAGCCGTTGATCCAAATGATCGGCTGAACCGACCGAGGGGGAACAGGCATGTCGGGATGGCTCGGAGCCGCTTCTGTTGACGTGTATATTTGTTGCGAAACTCGCCAGGCGAATCAACGTATAGTCTGCGAAATTCTTGTTTCCTCTTCAACCCATTAGTCGTTGATCAATATCAAGGGAGGCAGAAACTATTACCACACAAAGCACTGTGTTTGATTGGTCCCTTACCAGATCAGAAACTGCGGGAGGTCTTGGAGCACAGATGACACTGGTGCAGCGGAGGGTGCCGAGGGGAAGAAAAGCCCAATGTCGATGGGTGACGGCTGATGCAGATGTGACTCTTCTTTACACTAGGATGCTATGATGTAACGCTTCTTTCCGCATTGAAAGTGTATCTGTGTGCCTTTCTTCAGTCTGACTCATATGCGTGGCTCGTTCTGCTTGCGTAGCTGCCAAGCTAGCTTCTTGCTTTTGTTATTGCACGTTCGCTCGCTGTCTGATTCTCGTGTGGCACAGTCTCTTGATCGATCGAATTTCTAGTCTCGTAGATTGGCTTTATTGTGCTTCTATACGAGGACAGATTCGGACGAACGTGTGGTTGGAAGCAGTTTGCTCGTTCTGTTTGCCATGGTAATGTAGTGAATAGGACAGTGGGAAAATGAGAACGGCTAGGCCAAAGAATAGTGGGCTGTGCATAAAAGCTCTGTTTGCTATCTCTCTCGCAGGTTCCTCTATGCTAGTTTCACGATCAGATTTTAGAAAAAGAGTGTATTTTATGTTGTTTCAGCTGCTGCCTACGAACAGAGAGCTCCTTCTCTTGTCGACCTCGTTCGAAAATAACTCGGAACGAGAAGATGCCGGCCTCGGGGGAAGGAAGGAGGTATGTATCTGGCCTCTCAGTTTGGTATAGGAGGTGCAACAACTCCAAAAGAGAAAGAGCGAAGACTTTTCACAATGTCACTCGCGCCTTCCTCCCACGATCATGAATAGGAGGACGAACAGATTGGGACAGAAGAAAACACATTTCCTAATTAGGAAAGTAAGGTTTGGCGCTAAACTAAACCAGCGAATCATAGCCCACAGCACCGACAGTACGGAACCTGGACCAGTAATTACGCGTTCCAGATAGCACCGTCCCCATAAATAGTCCTTCAACGCGTCGTTCTTTCCTCGTTTTGCGAATCTATTGTTCAGCTCGTCGAAGGAAAGAGCGGTAGACAATGAAGCGCAAGGCGACGATTGTTCTTTCCGAATCCGGACTCACGAGAATCAGCCATCAAAGAGAAAAACGAAGGAAGCAGCAAGGGGCTGGCGGGTGCGGCGGTTACAAAAAAAAAAAAAAAAAAAAAGACTCCCTTCCTCTCCCTTTCGCCATCCCCTCACTTTCTCGGTGCCCACACGCAACAAACTACAAGCGATGCACGGAGTACGACGTGCAGCTTTGCAACAAAGCAAAAGACGGGTTCGAAGAGGGATGGATGGGGCGCAGCCCATATTATTGGGCTCCGTAGAAAGGAGGGTTAAATGAGTTTCGAAAGCGATGTGCAAATCGGCCAGACCAACCGCCTAGGACAAAGAAAGCGCACATGCAGGAGAACAAAGAAAACGCTGCAAGCTGCAGATGCCGGACCTGCAACGGTGCCACGATCAGCCGACAACAAAAAGGCGCCACACACATGGTTGTGAAATTAAAGGTATACAGGCGCCGTTTTTTAGTACGAACGGTTGCTGAACGTCGTATGCAGTAGGGATTCCCAGAAAATTTCACCGAGTACGAAGCAAAAGTCCGGTTCCACGAAGTCGAGAGACTTGCAGGGAATGCCGGTCTTGTGCTTCTTTGTTTGAACGGAAATAAATTGCAGCATGATTCGAATAAGATTTTAGAAGTAAAGAACTGGCAAGACATATTAAAAGAGAAAAAAAGGATATAAGGTCAAAGAAAGAAAATGGTGAGAGATAGGAAATTCGTCAATCATTAAACCTCTGTCGCCATGAAAATTGTAAGGAGAGTTGTGAAAGGGTAGATAGCTGGGTAGATGAAGGCAAAATAGAAGGAGAGAAAGGTGAAAACAATATAATAAAGGTGAGAAAGAAATTTTGTCGTGTTGCTCTCTCAATCGCACTTCCCACCGAGATACTCAATATTCTGGCGGACCTCGTCCGTCAGGTCACCACGATTGCGATAGACATAAGAAGCGGTCCGAGGCCAAAACTCGGGGTGCGGAAGCGGCAGCTCAATGACGTCGCCCGCATTCACACGGCACGACAAGATGATAGCCGCAAGGCCAGGCAGGTCGCCAAGAGAAGGATGAGGGCCTGTCACTGTGTCAGTTTTGAAACCAGTTAAACAGTAGCGACAGGTATAGACAAAAGCCGGGAGAACATACGAATGGGAATAAGAACACTGCCGTCCGCCTGGATTTGGTCGGGTGGAGACAGTTCCTTCTGGCTCGCCTGGCGGCTATGCCTTCCGGCAGGCTGCTGACGAAGCTTGGGAGGTGGGCTGGCATGCGTATCGGGCGAGACATCGGGCGCAGGCCTCTTCATGCCGCTCGTGTATTTGATGGCATTTCCACCGCCGGCCGTGACAGGTGTAGAGGGTGGCTGCGCAGGCGGCCCAGAGTTGGCCGACAACGGGAACGCAGAAAATGGCGACCCAGGTGTGCCCACAATGGGAGATGCAAGGATATTGACGCTTGATGGGCGCCGGCGGTCGGTAGGCGGCCGCGGCACAGCGTCCAGTAGCTCTTGCAGGTTGAATTCACGCCGTAGCTGGAACGAGGCCCTGTCCTTGTTGGCAGGCACAATATATGCAGAAACCAGCAAACGTCCTTCAGGAGGTGGTGTCAGCGCGGCCTCGCTAGCGCCACTGCCTTCGTTCCTGACCGATGACGCGCCATTGCTGCTGCTGGCGCTGCTGGGGCGCCGGTGGTGGAGATGCGTGGCCTTGACGTTGACGCACGGTGACAGTGTCCGCGGGGACTGCAGCGGACTATACGGCGCGGCGGCTGCAACCGCGGACAGCGGAACATAATGAAGCTGCTGGGGCCGACGATGCTGTGAACCTTCAGGCGTGTTGACCGTCACCAAGGGCGTTAGGTTTCGGCGGCTCGGCGGTGGAGGCAAGCTGCGTCCTTTGGTCTGACCCGGCGAAGGTGACTGAGACTGCTGCTGCGGCGGCGGCGGCGACTCCTTTGACACCGGCGACTGGGGGAGGCCTGACAGCAGGATGGCACGGTTCTGCGCATAAAAGGCCGATCCGGCGCGTGTGACCTTTTCGGAAGCTGGAGAAGCTGCTACACCACTAGCACTGCGTTCAGCAACGGGGCTGTTCATGGCGAAGTCCCCGATTCTCATTGCCAAGTCAGCTTGTGCAGACGACGGAGGTGGCGTCAGCATGCGTGCGGGGCCTTCCACAATCGGAGCCGACATGTGTGATGCCGAACTGTCGATGGAGACGGCCATGTTGCGGGAGAGTCCGGGCGCCTTGCGAGATTGACGAGGCTGTGGCTGCGAGGGCGACGACGACGCCGGTGGAGGTGAGGATGAGGAGGATGGCGGAGACGAGCGACGATTGATTCCCTGGGTCAAGCGAGGGGCCATGTCTCAAGGGTATTGAACGAATAGCAATTGTAAAGATGGTAAGGGGGACAATGTGAGTGATTCGTATGTCTCGTCTCTACCAAGTCCTGGCACGTTGATCAACAGTGAGGCAGTTGGGGGAGTGGGAAATCCTGGGACGATGCAACGAAGTCAAAGCAAAGAAAGTCGGGAAGAAAAAATCATGGACCGAGAAGGATGGCCAGATGCGGGTGTGAATACCATAAATAGAAACCAGGAAAGTCTAGGAGAAAGGGAACAGTAAACAAAAGAAAGAAACGAAAAGAAGAACTAGTGCCAGAAAACAGGAAATGTTTCAAAGATCAAAGCAGTCGAGATGGTTGGAAGGGTCGGCCAGAGGGTGTGCTTCCACACTGAGTAAAGGCAACGCGCTTCTTTTGGTTTTCTTTTTTGTTTTTCCTCTTATTGATTCAATATTTCGCTAGGCGCTCATCCTCTGTCCGATACCCAACAAAAACGTTGTTGGAGTCTGCATGCCTTGAGTTAAATCAAAAAGAAGGGAGAGGTCCAAAGACCGAAAGAAAGAAAGCGATCTGGAAGGGGGAGAAATGAAAGAAAATAACATAAAGGAGAGATCAGGGTGGGTGTTCAAGGCTTCAAATACGAAAAGGGGGGCAACACCAAATGAAAAAAAGAAAGAAAGACGATGAAGGAGGATGCAAAGGAATAAAGAAACGAGAGAAATGCCTCAGCTGGATGTACGGTCTTTGATGCTGTGCCACACCAAAAGCTTCGACGACAAAGAAAACCAGAAACCAGAGCTGCAGTCACCCACATCACATGAGACTACGGCCGCGGCTACGTCCTGCAGTCGTCGGATGAAAGAACGAGAGATGTAAGAAAAGGAGAACCAAGTGGGTGTGATGGGGTGCATTCTTCTCCTTTCCGCGAATCACCATGAGTTCCAGATGTTGGAGTAAAAAGATGAACAGACGAGCATTATAAACACGATCCATCCTGCACGGCCAGGCTAGGGCTTGCACTTGGGTCTGCTGTCTTTACTTTCCTGCTTTTCTCCTTGCGTTCAAGACCCTGACAAATTTTCGTCGTTTTCAGATATTCTTTCAACGCGGGTGGATAAACTGGCCCGCGCCAAAAAAATATGCGGTGGAGAGAGAACAAAGGCTGTCTGGGCCCAGTGCCGACCCAGCGGTGACGCGACTACAAAGAGGAGCGCGCGGACAGGCGATAAAGGGGTTCTTTTCGGAGGAGCCAACGAAAGCGAAGCACAAAAGAACGAATGGAACTAGCAAAAACAAACAAACAAAAGCGGGCAAAAGTCGAGGCGGTGCTCACGCCAGGCGAACATAAGAAAGCAACATAGGAAACGCGGAATACATGATACATCGAAGGGGGTTGGGCAATGAGGTGGCCCATGTGTGGTGACAAAGGAAGACCAAGAAAGAAAGTAAGAAGTAAAAGGGGGTGGAGGAAAAAGGAAGAAAAGAAAATATGGTGATCGAACGATCCGTCATCACGAACGGATTCGGCAGGTCGTGCCTGTCCTTCCTGCTGTTTCGTTCACATCGATTTCCTCGTTCAGTCCTTCCCTCTGTCCCGCGGCACTGCAACATCCTTCCCTCCTCATTACCCGCCTTCCATCGCACTTTCCTGACTCAAATCCCACGTTAGCATATTCGTAGTGCACTCCCCTATTACGATGTGCGAACTATCTTTGGCTGGTTGGTCAAAATATGCGTGGCTACAGAGCACGCTTTCGTAGAATGAAACGGCGCCATCTGACACCAAGGCTCGTTGGCCACGCATTCTTACAAATTACAGGGTTGAACCCAGCAGCCGGCTTAGCTTGGCTATGGCAGCTCAAAGAACAAAAACAACAGGAAAAAGAAAAGAAAGAAAGGGGAGCGGCGGAGAAACGATAGTACAGGGCACAGATACGGACAGAGGGTCCGGCGACAGGAGCAAAGAAAAATATGGACCTTTTCTTTTTTTTAACAAAGAAACGAAGCAACAGAACGTCATAGGACAGTTCTGCTGTGGGACCACGGAGACAGGTCATGTCACCGAGGTCTGCAGAAGCGAGCTGCCGTGTGAGGAGCAGAAGAGGAGGAGGATAAGGGAACCGCAAGAACAATAACAGAATAAAACGAAGTCGACTCTTAGAAGCAGCGCAGGAAAAAAGCTGGAAAAGAAAAGAGATCTGGGATCGAATATCTGATCGAAAGCAGAACACCATTAGAAGCCAATGCCGAATGTGGCTAGAAACAGGGGCGATTTGCCGCACGTGACATCGCGCCGCCGTGTCTGTTAGACCTCTTCGACTAATTTGGACTCTTTGGGGCATTTTGTTGGCCTCACTACCCAGGCCCTTCGACTTGCCGCCGGCCTCGACGTTCTTTGACCACGCTCGCTTGTTTGTTGTATTCTTGTTGCTACCCTCCTTTCTAGGTATCCCGTCCTTGGCGCGCTGTCTTGTCTTGGGTCTAAACTATTGTCCCAACAGCTCGTGTTCCTTTCCGTTTTTCGCTACGCGTGGGATGTGATCGAGATTTATCAGCTTCTCTCGTCTCGTTCTTCTCGATTCGCTGTGCCCTGCCTGTTCCTTTTTTGTCTCCACTCTTTGCCTTACCCCTTGCGACGTGGAATATCGTCCCCGCAAGAAGGGGTGACTCGGACGAAAACAGAAAACACACTGTCAAACGGCCAGTCGACATTGACGTCGGCGACTGTCGAGAGCTTCTAGGGGGCCACCAACTCTCCTTTGACGACGATACAACGACTCTGCCTGGCCCGGAACCGTCAGCTGCGCTGCAGGTGTTGCCATGGCTGACTCTGCCGTGTCCAGCGGTGCGACCGCCGCAGCTGCAGCAGCTGCCAGCAACTACAAGAAACTCAAAGAGGACTTTGTCTCCAACCTCTCCGGAGGATCGGCAAACGAAGTGATTCTCGTGACGGCCGTAGCTCCGGTTAGTATCTTGTTTTCTCTTTCTTCCGCGCGGCCAAGAACGCTCTTTACGTATCTACTGTTTTTTTGTCTTTTTCTTTTTGGCCGTCGTTTGGCCTCTGTTTTGTCCTTTGTTCTTTTTGTTCTCTTCTTCTTTTCATCTTGCTAGCTGTCAGAACTAACGGTGTGGTTCTTTCTTCCTCTTTCTTGCATACCCCCTTATAGGTCGCCGTTCTTGCTTGGTCTGTCCTCCAGCGCCGCCAATCGTTTTTCCGGCCCTACTCGCCGCTCGCCTTTGTTGTCGACTTCTTCCTCAATACCGGCGCCATCCTACTGGCCATCACACTCTACTCGAGCCAACCCCTCCTCCTCAATGGCCTCCTCATTGCACAGACCCTTTTCGTCCTGGCCCTGCCACGCGGGCGGCCTCGTCGCGTAGCCAAGAAACCACCGAGCGCCGGCGCCGGCGCCGGCTCCAAAACATCCAAACCCGGCAAGGACGCGTCGGCCGGCGGACCGGGGCCCGTCGCCCTCCCCAAGAAGGCATTCCTGACCACATACCGCGGTGCCATGATGACCATCACCTGCCTGGCCATCCTGGCTGTTGACTTCCGCATCTTCCCGCGCCGGTTTGCCAAGGTTGAGACCTGGGGCACCTCGCTGATGGACATGGGCGTTGGGTCGTTTGTCTTTTCGGCCGGGGTGGTGGCCGCACGGTCCGTGCTGAAGGAGCAGCAGCAGCAAGCGGCAGGGCCGTCGTTGGCCCGTCGCCTTCTGACCTCGCTGCGCCACTCGCTGCCGCTGCTTGCCCTGGGCATTGTGCGACTCCTCAGCGTCAAGGGCCTCGATTACGCCGAGCACACCTCCGAGTACGGCGTGCACTGGAACTTTTTCTTCACGCTGGGCCTTCTCCCGCCCTTTGTCGCCGTGGCCCAGGCCGCACTGCAGTTAATCCCTTCGTCGGCGGTACTTTCGCTGCTACTGGCCGGCGTGTACCAGGTCGCCCTCGAAATGACGGACCTCAAAGCGTATGTGCTGACAGCGCCCCGGGTGGACCTGATCTCCAAGAATCGTGAGGGCCTCGCTAGCTTCATCGGATACCTCGCCATCTTCTTGGCCGGCCAAGATACGGGCATGTATTTGCTACCTTCCTCGCGGCCAGCAGCACCACAGAGCAGCAATGGCGGTGCACTGGCCAAGGTGCGACAAACACTGTCGGCCAACCGTCTCGCGGTCTGGTCGGTTGGATGGTGGGTGCTGCACCAGCTGTCCATCAACCGGGCCCCGTACGGCCTGGGCCTGACCGAGTCGCGGCGCATGGCCAACCTGCCGTACGTGTTGTGGGTGCTGTCCTTTAACGTTCAGCAGCTGACCATGTTCTACCTGGTCGACAAGGTTGTGTTTGGCAGTGGCAGCCAGGAGGGCGACACCGATGGTCATGGCAAACAAGATGCCACCACAGCCCACGACGAGGCCACGAGCGTGGTTCTGCGGGCCTTTAACCGCAACGGCCTCCCCATTTTCTTGCTGGCCAACCTGCTGACCGGCCTCGTCAACATGACGGTGCCCACGCTCGACGTGGGCCAGGCAGCGTCCATGGGCATCCTGGTCGCCTATGCGGGCGTCGTGACTACGGTCGCCGTGGCGCTCGAGGTGTACAACATTACAATCAAGCTGTAATGGCCCCCATATGGTGCACGCATGTATATTTGTGGACTGTGTCATCGGCCTCGTAGTCGACCATGTAGGATACGGACAAGCCGTTGTTTCTACTGTACGATAGATAAAAGTAAACCAGATGCAAGTGTAATTTAATTCAAAATACAAATTATAAAGCTTGTCAACACCGGGTGCGTCCGTAGTGGCTAAATATTGATTGATCTGAACACTGAAGTCCGTCAAGCACGAGACTGTGCTACAAGGAGAGGCAGGTAGCAATGTAGTACAAGATTCGGCAGGAAGACCATTGTCAATATCGAGGATGTAGTCACCACGTCCCTGGAAATTTGTAAATATTGAACGGCTGTGGAAATGCACGGTCTGGGTTGAAGCTTTTTTTTTTTTTTTTTTTTTTTTTTTTTTTTTTTTTTTTTGGGGTTTTTTTTTTTTTTTTTTTTTTTTTTTTTTTGTTTTTTGTTGTTTGTTTTTTTTTTTTTTTTTTTTTTGTTTCCCCCCC
>WNLO01000263.1:0-15803 GCA_021398005.1 Sporothrix luriei | reverse complement strand
GGCTTCGAACCTTTTCTAATAATGTACGATTAATCCTTTCGCCTGAGCCTAAAGGCTCTTTAGTATAGGCTGGCGTTGTAAGGTGAATTATACCCTCTTTATTTATAAAGTCTTTGAAAGATTTATTTATATATTCTCTTCCATTGTCTGTTTGGAGGCTAATTAAATAGACCTCGTATTTATTTTCTTTTTCAGACTTTATTTTATAATTTTTGAAGGCTTTTAAGGCTTCAAATTTATGCTTAATTAAATAAGCAGTTAAAAACCTAGTACTTTTATCTAAAAAGGTAATAAAATATTTATACCCTTTAAATGTAGTAGGTGTAATAGGCCCTCCTATGTCACTAAAGACCTTTTCTAGCTTTTTATAGCTTTTATTATTATTAATAGAAATTCTATTAATTTTATTATGAAATTTAGCTTTAAAGCATGGTTCACAGTGCTTTATAGCCATAAAGGCCTTTAACGGCTCTTTTTCGTCATTTATAACGAGGTTTTTAGTGCATTCTGGGAGCCTTTTTAATACTTTATAATTAATATGGCCCATGCGTTGGTGTAACGTATTTAAATCCACCGTTTTTAAATAATTTTTATTATTATTTAAAAGAAAGAGGGCTTTTTCTGGCTTTATAGCCATAGCCTCAATTTTATAAAGGTTAAATAATTTCCGAACGCCGACATCCCATGACCCTCCTCCGCACACCCACAGCGCTTGCTGTTAGTCCAAAAAGTGGGTAAAGTCGCTCATAAAGTCCAGGTGATTGACCTCTGTCGAATTGGGGCCCGGCAGACCAATCCACAGCTCGGGTCGGAACTCCCACTGGTCCTGGTCAAATGCGTCGTTGCTGTTATTGTTGAGCCCATGTCCGTTGCCGTTGGACGGCGGTGGCGTGACGATGGGGATGCTGCTGGCTGCCGTATTGGTATTGTGTGTCAGCTGCGGCTCGGCGCCCGCCGCTGCCGCCGCTGTCGGTGTTTGCGTATGGCCGCGTCGGCGCGGCGACAGTGTGGACTCCAGCACGCGGATGAGGATGCCTTTGGCGCGGATAAAGAGCTTGTCGTTGCCGTCGCTGGAATCGTAGAGGTAGTCCATGTGCGCGATGAGCACCGACAGGTCGCGGACGGCCAGGGTGAACGTGGCCCCGCTGGACGCCGTCCACGAGGCCGTGGTCGACGCGCTCGCCAGCAGGCACTTGGCCAGCGCGCCGGCGGCCGGCAGCCCAAACGCCGAGACGCGCCAGGCCAGCGTGTTCAGGCCCAGGCGGTTGAGGCGCTCGCGCATGATGATGGCCTCGTTGACCCAGGCCAGCAAGTCGCTGGCGACGGCAAAGAGCGCGTCCAGGTTGGCGGTGCCGTGGACCGAGGCGGTCCATTCGATCAGGAAGAGCGTTTGCAGGTAGTAGAGGCGAATAAGATACAGCGTATCGGTTTGTTGGCCGGGTCGCAGGGCGCGCCAGACTTCGCGAGCGGGCACAGCGAGGTAAGAAGGGAGAGCGCGCCAGGCGTCGGCAATCTTGGTGCGCAGTGCAGTGAGAGCGAGTCGTTCGGGCAGTTCGTTGCCGCCGCCATGTCCACCGATAATGGCCTCCAGAGCCTCCTCGCGGATTTGCGAGGTAATCATAGACCAGCGGATGACGGCGTGCGTGCGGATCTGCCCGAGCGTGTTCCAGCCGGCTTCGTCGAGCTGCCTCAAGTGTTCTTCCAGTGCCTCGCCAGAGAGTTGGTAGGCTTTCGGGTTGACATCCAGGGGCATGTGGATGACGCAGTGCCGCTTGCTGATGCGCGGCGGCCGCCCCAGGAAGACGGAAAAGTTGATATCGGAGCTGTACAGCAGTGCAAAGACGTGCTTGCGCAGTTCCACCAAAAAGAAGGGCAAGCCGGAGCCACTGCCGCTGTCCCGTTCGCGTGCATCTCGCTCCAGCCGTTGGTGGATGCCTCGGCCGAACAAGGCGTTGATGGCCGTGTTGAGCCGGCCCCAGACGCGGAAGCTCTGGTGTCCAAAGTACACCGAGTGAAGCAGGAAGCTCTCGTACAAAAAGATAATCTGCACGTCGTTCAAGATGTCCAGCGACTCGCAAAAGGTCGCGCACGTGTTGCTGGCGTGCAGCAGCTGCCGGCCGAGGGCGTGGCGTTCCTGTTCGGTGCGGTACAGCACAGCATGCGGTGCTCGGAGCTTACTCACGGCGTTGCCCGCCAGTGCCAGGATGAGACCAACCGTCTCCCAGCGGAGGTGGCGGCCGGTGTACTTGTCGGCAAAGTCTTGGAGAGACGCCGATCCGTCCACGTCGGTCGGGACTTTTGTTGCGTGGAAGAGCCGGCGTGAGAGCAGCGACGGGGTGTCCAGAACGCGGCCGAAACTGTCCAGAAACGGACGCACGAACAGCGACCCGAGATGCACCTCGAGACCTTTGCCCATCCACTCCGCAAACAGCTGCTGCAAGACGCCCTGCGTGAAGAGGCGAGCGAGAAGCTCCAAGACCTGCGCGCCCTCTTCAATCATGGCCGCGCCGCTCATGACCAGCATCGTGCCTTGCTGGGGCGATGGTCCGTCGTTTTCATGGTTGCTGTCCATTAGATCGTGTCCGTTAGTACTTCCCGCAGCCCGGTTTGGTGCAGCTGTGTCTGTACCAAGTTGTGCGACAGTGGTGTCCTCCCGATTCGTGTTATTCGCGTTGGTGCTTTCATCTTCGTCCTCGTTCTCGTCGCCGTCTTCGTTCTCGCCCTCGTAGCTCGCCGCGCCGTGCTCCACAGTGTCCAGAATGGTGTTGAGCGACGACGAGCCCTGGAAGCCCGGGTTCGGGTACAGCGTCAACTGCAATGGCGGTTGTGTGTCTGCCAGCGTGGGCAACTCAGGCAGCGGTGCGAGACGGTCATAACCGCCTGTTGGCGACAGGTGTGGCCGAGTCTGCGGCTGCTCTTGTGGTTGTGACTGCGCCTGAGCCTGCGACTGCACAGCGCTGCTCTTGCGCGCACTGCCGCTGTTGTTGACCCTCTTGAACGGGTCTTTGCGGTACGCGCACTGTCCCGGAACGCCTTTGCGCGTGCAGCGCGCACAGACAGGGCGGCCGTGATCGCAGGCCAACTTGGACATGCGACACGGCTCGCACGACGGGATGCGCGACGATCGTGGTGATCCCCCGGCTGCCGTCCGCGCCGCAGCCGACCGCGACGAGGCCGATCGCGCAGATCGTGGGCCGCGTCCGGTGTCTGCCATCTGCGGCGGCGGTGTGTGCAGCGAATGGCTGTTCGATGAAAGGGTCGTTATTGTCTCTGCAATTGGCGACCACTTGCTTCTATGCTCGGTCACATGGTCGCCGTGACTGCCGTCTCAAGTATTGTGCGCGCGCATGGGATACGAAGTGGAAAGAGAAGGAAAGTGCGGGAAAGAAAGAACGACCATGGATTGAAGAGACGCACTACACTGTATTCACTGTTAGCCTTGGGTTGGCCAGCGACAGTTCGCTAGCGGACGCGAAGGCAGTGGTAAAGTGGGTCGTGCAAGACATGTGTTTGAGTGCTGACGACTTTCGATGGCAGGCACGAGGGTAAACACTGCATAGCTCCAGCTGTTTGCCTTTTTGTTGTGATCACAGTATGTTTTATATTCTTGACAAACGTTGTGCCTTGGACCGCTCTTTACTGCTTTCTACCACAGCTGGTCGCTCTTTCTGGATGATGCAGTCGTTCAGTTGCAACTGCCCTTTGTGGATGGAGGGCTGGTTGTTCCTCTCAGTCCGTGATATGTGCCTGCATAAACACCCAACAAAATGAGACAACCATACTGTGAGTGTGTTTTGTGTGTCATCTCTTTATTCCTCTCACAATAGGAAACGAAATCACCATCGACAATGTCAACTGTGGCAAGAGGATGACAACAACACGAGCAGTGCGAACACCACCACGGACGCCAACAAGGTTGGGACAAGAACAATGGCCCTACCACTAGATAGACAACTGGTCGTCGTCTTTCTGCTTTAATTTGTCAGCGGTCTTCATGGCGTATCATGTTCCACAGGTCATATTCTCAATTGTACGACACATGAACATCGTTCGCTCCAATTGACGCTGCCTCGTCGTCGATGATGCCAAGTACGAAGTTGCAGTGATAGATAACATTGATACTAGGATTACCCTCTACCTACAACACAGACAGAGACGTACAACTACACCCACACGGCCACGGCATAGCCCCGCTCGCCCGTCCAATGTCCGTGTGCATCCGGGCACGTCTCGGCCCACAGGTTGGTCTCCGACCCGATGCCAATGTCAAAGTTGATCTTGGCCTTGGCGCTCCAGTGCACCTTGTTGTCGCTGTCAATCGACCAGCCTGTCGATCCGCTCGCCACCGGCACCGACGCCTCCATCTGGAACATGTCCCCAAAGTTGGGGTACTTGTCAAAGGCCTTGCCGCCGCACGTCAGGACGTCGTTGGCGGTGCCGGCCAGCTGGCAGTCCAGGGCCTTGGCCTGGTCCTGCGTGCCCGCACCGGTGGCGTCGGCCAGGAACCACTTGCCCTTCTTGGGGTCGACAATCTGGAACTTGAATGTCTTGCCGGCGGCAGCAGGTGAAGCGGGGAAGGCGGCGGCGTTGATGCTGGGCTGTTAGCGGTGGTCTCTGCGACCGTGAGTCAAATCCTGGCGATGGAAACCTACCCAACAGCCAGAGCGGCCACAGCGACGATGGATTGAACAAGCATGATGGCGGACCTCTTTTTCGGAGGGATACGAAGAGTCTGGACTTGACCTGGGGAAATAAACAATGGACAATACAATGCCAAGGATGGGCACCACGGTCCTTTTGTATCTATGTCGCAGCCTATCTTCCCCGTGGCCTTTGCGTTATTTTGGCATATTGGCATACAAGTACATATTGGGACTATACGATAAAGTCGACTTACCCCGACAAGATAGCTATCGAAGATGAAGTTCGGATAAAAGTCTCCATAGTGCATGCACCGTCAAAAGGGAACGGAACTGTCCGGCTGTATGCCTGCCGCGATGTTGAAATCTAAACTTCCAAATTGCCGTTCTAGATGCCGTCGAATGTCGGCAGATGTCAAGCTAGGAAAGCTTGAATCGATCTTTTCATTGAATTCTAACAAGGGTATACAGTGTCCTGGCGGAACATTTGTTCGGATGTCTCGTATTACCGATTTTTGCATTAAGACAAATTTGTCATCGTTGGAGGTAATAGATCGCATTAAGATGACCTCGACATGAACAAGCTAGTTGGACATTGGAAGCCAACTATTCGATTATTCTCTTTCACTTTTAAGCCCAATATTTTCTATAATTTTTCGACGGCGATCAATTTTTCGTCTGTCCAATTTCTGCCTCCAGTATCAAAATATCACCACTTTTAATCCAGCGGTCCTAAATAATCGTATCCGACAGATCAGAATCGTGGCCATGTATTTGATAATAATCACACATATTACCGTGTCGTCGACCACAGACCTTATTGAAAACTGCAAATTGTTAAATATGATAGACAGAACAATCTCATCAAAACAACAACTCGGGAAAAACCGATCAATATTGACGTAACGGCCGTCCAATAAGCATACCCCCCGCCTCGAACAAAGTTGCACAGCTCGTGGGCAGTTTGAACCAACTCCCTGTGACCAGTTCTCTTCAAACATTTCGGCGAAAGACAAGATATGCAGCCTTTTTCTGCTGAAAATATACATATATTTACTGATATGAGAATACATCAGACCTGGCATCATTTACAGGCGATGGTCTCTGGATCGGCCGTTAGTATGGCCGTTAGAACGGGCGGGTCAGCAAGTGAGTCACGGAATGTGGATTGGCTTAAATGCGGGGGATCAACTTGTTTATCGATATCTCAACCTCGCTTAACAGTTGGCTTTCACATCACATCCCGACTTGACAATTACGTCGACAAGCCACCATCATTCCGGCCCGCCACCGAAACAGAGCACGCACAATCACGGAAAATGGCCTCTGCACGCATCAACGGCAAGACGATCGTCATCACCGGCGCGTCCTCCGGCATCGGCCGCAGCACCGCCTTTGAGTTTGCCCGCATCGCCGGCCCGGGCAGTACCATTCGCCTGGTCCTGACTGCGCGCCGCCTCGACGTCTTGCAAGAGGTGGCTGCCGAGATCCAAAAGCAGTTTGCGAACCAGACCGTCCACGTCCTGCCGGTCGTCCTCGATGTCAGTGACCCTGCCGCGGTGCGCAACTTTGTCCCGTCGCTGCCGGACGAATACCGCGACATCAACGTCCTCGTCAACAATGCGTAGGTCCCCTCTCCCCTTGACTTTGTACCGCTCGAATTAGCTCGTCGCTCACCATTGCACGTTGCACGTCCGCAGCGGCCTCGCCCGTGGCTTCGATCGCGCACCGGGCATCGCCGAGGCGGACATGAATGCCATGTGGGACACCAACGTCACCGGCCTCGTCAACATGACCCAGGCCGTCCTGCCCGTCTTCCAGGCCCGCGCCGACGGCGGCCACGGCGACATTATCAACATTGGCAGCACCGCCGGCCGCCAGCCCTACGCCGGCGGCGGCATCTACTGCGCCACCAAGGCCGCCATCCGCTCCTTCACGGAGAGCCTGCGCATGGAGCTGGTCAGCACGCGCATCCGCGTCATCGAGATCGACCCGGGCCAGGTCGAGACCAACTTTTCCGTGGTGCGCCACTACGGCGACAAGGCCAAGGCCGACGCCATCTATGCCAATGTCGAGCCGCTGACGCCCGAGGACATTGCCGAGGTCATTGTCTTTGCGGCCAGCCGCCGCGAGAACGTGGTCGTTGCGGATGCCATGATTGTCCCCAGCCACCAGGCGGGCGGCGGCGTCATGTACCGGAAGCCGGCGTAAGTCCCGACATATTTTCCAGCTAGAGGTTCCTATTAGTCGTAGATTAAATGAAAAGCCAGATGAAATAACATGGTAGCACATGGCAGCGAACGATATTCAACGAATTTCGAGACAGTCTATTCATGCGTAGAATAAGGCTAACAGCAACGTGTTACTTTAATATTCAGCATAACAAAGGACAGGCACCGTTCATGCTAGAAATACTATTTCCTTGGAGAAAGTGAAAGAGGAATTAAGAGGGGAAATAAAAACGAATTATGATATAATGGAAAAGAAGCAGTCGGATGATGGTATAATGATTTAATAATTTAAGTCGCCATAAATTTGAATTTTAGTGAATTAGGTCGTTATAATCCACAGCTTGTCTGTTCTCTTAAACGAATTGAGTCTTAATTGTACTTACTGCAAATTATATTATACTCCATTTTATTCATTGGTTAAGTATTTTTAATAATTATTACGTATCTCATATAAACCAGGCTTTTAATTCTTCTTTTACTTCATACTTTAAAGACACCTCATATGACAATAAACCTCTTTTATTTTGGTGGTCCGCTCAGACATGATAATGTTTGTGGGTGTTATACTGCGTTTAGCCACGCCGTACTACTGTCACACCTGATCTCATTAATATTGCCCCGTTAGGCCCGTGGAGGCCTGTGGGGTCGCCCTTTGGAACACACATGCATCCTCCCCTCTATTGCCAACCTGCCTGCTATGACTGCTCGTTCGTTCCGATAAATTCTCTTGCAGCTTCAAGTGTCCATTCAGAGTCAAGTCGCCATCTTACGAAAAGATTACAATCAGTTCGTCACAGAATGATGTAAGTATGGGGGGTCGGGAAAATAGCGGAAGAGGCCAGCCGCTTCCAGCGGGACACCAGGTGCGGCTCTTGAAGGCGCGAAATAATGGATGGTGTGGGGGAAGAGGGGGTTGAAAAGGGGAGGAAGGTGGGGGTAATTTACACGTATATCCTTTATCACAGGCGTTAACACAAAAAATACTTCGAAAGACGTAGGGTGGCCCTGTCTGGCAAGGACGGCATTTTGTGTGGTAAAGAAAGACGTAGGCAATCTGTGTATAAATAGAGGTAGAGTTTTCTCAAAATTTTAGATTTTCTCCTTCGCTTTCTACTACCTTAAGACAATAAACTCCGTCATCTCATAGCGCAGACCCCGCTTCTATTTTTATAAGCCAAACAGAGTCTCTACCTCAAGCATCTTTTCCACAGTTTTATTCGGTTTAAGCTTAAGTCGGGTGGTTGCGATTTTTTATCGAAACAACAACCCTTACTTTTTAAACCAAAGTGAGCCTAACCTACAAAAATGTCTAAACTAAGACCTGTAAAAGTGGAACGACAACACTACTTATAAATCTATTAACTAGGTACCTTTTACAGTTCGTTTCAAGATGTGCAGATTCGCATCTTATACCAAGATCTACAGGTTCTGCACACAGGAACCCAAACATATTGTCACGTTGCGGACTATTGTGGAAGAATGCGGCGACCCGATGAAAGGGGACTTCTGCCCCGAGGCTTGGGTGGATGATAGCGTCATTCTCGGTTCTGTGTCGGCCAATGACAGACCGTGTCCCCTTTGTCCATAGGTTATAAAGCATTGTGTCGCGACCCTAAAGGGATATGATATTTCCTGCTTAATGGATGGCAGACAGGAGGCAGCTTTGTAAAGGTAAAAGAATACTATGGTAGTAGGAATAAGATTGAAACCAGATAGTACTATATACGGAAGTAGCGGTGAACGGACGGTTATGGAATATGGTATAAGAAGTAAAAAGGAGAGGCTTATTCGCTCAACTCGAACTGTCCAGTGATTGTTCATCCAGTGACCGAATGACCTCTTCAACACAACTGTACTGCTCATGCCAGCACTTTGAAATAGTCTCCGCCACGGCTATGCCTGTAAGACATGGAAACTCATCACGTGCGTATCGTTTCTCCACCTCGTGGTCCGGCACCCCATGAAACGGTCGTTTCCAGGCCACCATTTCATAGATGGCCGATCCCAGTGCAAACAGTTCCCGATTGAGAGCAGGCCGATCATCAAAGTCCCGCCCCCGGCATGGAAGCTCGTACTGCATTTCCTCCCAAGTGGCACATTTTGAAAAAGTTTCGTGGCCTTCGATCAACGACCCTCCCCAGTCCCCGATTTTGACTCGTAAACCATCAAAAAGAAGAAGATTTCGGCAGCTGAAATCGCAGTGTCGAACGTGCTTATCGTGAGCGTGCGCGAGTCCCTGAGCTGCCTCCAGACACATCCGTATCCGCGTGCGATCTGACGGCGGTGTGCTTGGATTCGATTCGATATATCCACGAACGGAACCCAACGGTGCCCGTTCTAAACGCAGTGCGTGCACGTTGGGGGCGATTTCTTCAATGTCATAGAATCGGAGGATCTGAGGGTGCTGGCCTAGCTGTTTGTACACCTGCGCCTCGCGTACAACGCTGGCCTCGCGTGCAGGGCTGTCCACATGTTCGCCTATGAAGTGTGATTTCCGCACCCCATTCACCCACACCTCATAGCTCTTGTAAACTGTCCACTCGTCGATATACGATACAAGACAAGACCCTCCCATGCCTAGGATCGCTCCAGGTATCTTTTTCTTAGGATTGGGCCACGACATTGGGTTGGACGGTTTGAAAAGACCAAGGCAGTTCGTGATTTGATTTCTTTTTTTATGAATCGGGGTTGGTGCGCTGCGGGGGCGGCCTTGCGTATGCCGTTGTTGTGTTCCTGGAACGGCCGGGAGCTAAGATGGAGAATGAGGGTTTAGGGCGTTCGAGATCTGTCCAGGCACCAGGATAGAAATCAACGCTACGTTTGCATTAAATGCATACCCTTTTAAGCAATATCGTTGTACCAGATAACCACTACTAACCGTTCAGCACTAGCCCGTAAACAAGCTCATCGGCGGAAGTGGATTTTGGCTGCAAGAGGGCGCGGCAGGTCTGTAGTGTTCTGAGGTGTGTGAGTACTTGGCCTGGCTAATTTTCATCCATCCCCACCAGTTTTCAGCCCACCATCCCGCCAGGAACAGGGCCCGCCTGCAGGCGCGTCTAGCCCCTTTGTATTTTTCGATTTTTTTCTGTCCCCGACTTTTGTGTATGTCTCACCGTTTCACCGACTTCGACCTCAACCACAACCTCGACCTCACCCTCACCTTCCTCTCTCTCCCGTCGCCGTCGCCGTCGCCGTCGCCACCTCCACCCTACGGGCCTCACCCTCTTCTCCGTCGCTATTTCGCCACTTCGCTCCGAGTCCTCTCTCTTCTCCGTTACCGACTTCCCCTTTCTCGACTCTACTTGCGCCCCCCCCTTTACCTCACCGTCACCATGGACTCTCCCAACCACCGCGACGAGCAGAACGGCGCCATTGCCGAGGGCCGCCGTGTCTACCTTGGTGTGTTCTTGCTCCCCGTGTTTCCCGACCGCGCCATCCGCGACTGACAATGACCCCTTGCTAACGTTGCTTCACCCCCTCCCCAAGGCAACCTTTTGTACGCCACCAAGCCCAACGAGATCGAGCAGGCGCTCGAGGACCACGGCTTCGGCAACTTCGCCCAGATCCACGTCTCCATCGACCCTGTCAGCGGCCGCAACCCGGGCTACTGCTTCGTGGACTTTAACGACCGCGAGACGGCCGAGTCGGCGCTCACCTCGCTCGTGGCCACGGTGCGCGGCCGCCCGCTCAAGGTGGGCCCCTGCCAGCCCAAGCAGCAGGGCCAGCGCCGCGATGCGCGCCCGGCGGACCGCTGGGGCGCGAGCGCAAACACGAGCGCAAACACAAGCGCGAAGCCGAATGCCGACGGCAGCAGCGGCGACGACCGCCGCTGGGGCGACTGGAAGAAGGGCAACGACCGGAACGGCGCCGGCGCCTACAACAGCGGCAACAACAACAACAACAGCCGCGACGCGCCCAACGGCAAGCGGCTGTACATTGGCAACCTCGGCCCCATGGTGGACCAGGAGCAGAACCAGCAGGAAATCAGCGCGCTGCTGCAGGGCTTCGCGCCCACGGCCATTGGCAAGCGCATCACGGCGCGCGACCGCGAGTCCAACCAGACGTACCCGGGGCGCAACTACTGCTTCGTGGACTTTGCCACGGCCGAGGAGGCCAGCCAGGCCATGGAGGCGCTCAACGGCACGCCGTACGGCGAGGAGGGCAACACGCTGCGGGTGTCGCTGGCGCGCGGCACGGCCGAGAGCGGGCGGATACGGCACGAGTACCAGGCGCGGGGCGGCGACCGGGGCACGTACGGCGACCGGAACAACAACAACACGAACGGCGGCGGCGATGGCTACCGCAAGCGGCAGGACGACGGCCCGCTGCGGTCGCTGGACTCGTCCAACTGGCGCAGAAAGGAGTAGGCGGTTGTTCACGAGTCGTTTTCTTTCGTCCTCCGTTCTCTCGCGCACACACCCTCCCTCTCGTCGTCGCCTTCACGGTCATGGTCTTTCGCGTCGTCTACGTTCATGTACAAAGGGTCAAGGGTGTCTTTTTTCCTTGTCTGGCCGCTTGGTCACTCTCATTTTCATGCTTTGATGATGAAACGTCGCATGCCTCGTTCAAACAGCAAAAACGTACTGGGACAATGGGTTTCTTACATTTCCATTTCCTTCCTTCTATTTTATTTCCATTTTCTTCTCTTGGCGTACTTTCTCTCTTTGCATGTGGTCCCTTGAAGCTTGGCACTAGGTTATGAACTAGGACGTCGATTGCCTAGGTGCCGATTTACGTCACGAGGAGTTTTAGATGCCCCCAGACACGACTGCAGGACATTCGCATTTGCCACATGAGATCCATCTGAAATTTTGTAGCATTACGCAGAACTGGCGAAAAACAAACCATGAGGTTATGTGGTCTGGCCATCACCGCTTTCTTGCTTTCGTGGATTCTCGTCTTGTTAGCTGCGTTATGTTGCACGTCTGGTCTCGAATTGCGTTCTCACTCCAACACCACGTGCAGCCGTGAGAACTAGCTTGGCGTACCCGTCAAAGGCATGTCGGTGTTCGGCACGGCTGCGGACTGCCGGTGAGCCTTCCCGACACTATTCCGCCCGTGTTAAGCTACATCCCGACACCTATCGATCAACGTGCAGAGAAGCACTAATTACATAGACCGGTCCCATAATCTTCCGCCACGGGAGCCGTTACTTTGAAGCTTTGAAATCAAATCGGCGATAAGCAACGTCTACCCCCACATCGCGAAAAAAAAGAAAAAAAAAAAGAAAAGCCCACTCTTCACACCTCGCATATTGCCATTGTATATTCTTTGAAAAGTCTTGCCATGCCACTGTCAAGTGCATCTTCGCCTCGATGTGGGTGCAAACGATGGCGCCAGCAGAAAGTATTCTGCCTCCACTGAAGCAAAGCTACAAAGCGGTGCCTGTCCCATTCCGGTAGGACGTCCGCTTGAGTAGTAATCATTCCCAGATCCCGCTCGATTTAGACAGCTGTCCTCCCGTCATTACTTGCTATGAACGTCACGGTAAAAAGAAGTTCCTGCTTATTTTTGTTTTTGTTTTGTAAAAAATGTCGTGCCGACGGGCATCGCCAGCGGACATGTCCACCGTTCATACTTCCTTATCTCCTGTAGACGCATCGTGGCATCGTAGTCAACAATGTCCGCCCCCCGGGCCTCGGCGCTCTCGATGTATATTGGCGGCTAGGAAGATTATGCGCGTTCCTCGCCCAAACTAGGATGCCGGTTTATGAGCGTACTAATTACACTTTGCAAACCCCATCACACACTACGGCACTGGTATAGTTTCTTTTGTCCACAAAATAGTGGAAGAGTGGAAAGGCATCGAAACATCGACAGCTCTGCCCGGAAATAAGGACTTAAGTTGTTCATACAAGCGCAGGCAACAGAATTCGGCATGGGCTTCTATGTTGCTCGACGTTGTCGACGAGATCCTCTACGTCATGGCCGTTGTAGATATAAAATGGCCACATGTGTCGTATTTGAGAGCAGTGAAAAATGTCCAGATATATTCAACCGCTTCAAACAACCTGTATCAACAACCAAACACACGCACCTTCTTACACATCCTCTCTATCAAGACATCCTCTACGAACACAATCACACACAATGTCGTCTCCCACAAAGTTCCAAGGCTGGCTGGGTCTGGACGCCAGCAGCGTCGATGGCCAGATGAAATGGGGCGAGTTTGAGCCCAAGACGTGGGAGGAGAGCGATGTGGACATCCGGGTGTCGCACTGCGGCATCTGCGGTTCTGATTTGCACACACTGCGGTCCGGTTGGGGCGAGACACCATTCCGTGAGTCCATGCTTCTATGAATCCAGGCGTAGCCGAGTTTTTCCCCACACCCTTGTCCGTCCTGCTCACACTCGTTCCCGTCCAGCCTGCGTTGTGGGCCATGAAATCGTGGGCACGGCCGTCCGCGTCGGCAAGGACGTGAAGCACGTCAAGGTGGGCGACGTTGTCGGCGTCGGCGCCCAGGGCCGCTCGTGTCTGCAGTCGGACTGCCCCGAGTGCTCGGCGGGCCGGGAGTCCTACTGCGGAAGCGTCAACGTGGGCACCTACGCGGGCATCCACCCCAACGACATGGGCAAGTCGTACGGCGGCTACGCGACCTACAACCGCTCCCACGGCCACTTCGTTTTCAAGATCCCCGACGGCATCAAGCCGGAGCACGCCGCGCCCATGCTCTGCGGCGGCGTCACCGTCTACGCGCCGCTCAAGCGCCAGGGCGCGGGGCCCGGCAAGACGGTCGGCATTGTCGGCGTCGGCGGGCTCGGCCACTTTGGCGTGCTCTTTGCCAAGGCCCTGGGCGCCGACCGCGTCGTGGCCCTGTCACGCAAGGCCGACAAGCGCGCGGACGCGCTGGCCCTGGGCGCGGACGAGTACATTGCCACGGACGAGGACGCGGACTGGTCCACGACGCACGCCCGCACCCTGGACCTCATCGTGTCGACCATCTCGTCGGCGCACATGCCCATGGCCGACTACCTCAAGCTGCTCACCGTGCACGGCACGTTTGTGCAGGTCGGCGCGCCCGACGGCGGCAGCCTGCCGCCGATCAACGCGTTTGCGCTCATCGGCAGCGGCGTCCAGGTCGGCGGCAGCCTGATTGGCGCGCCCGGCGAGATCCGCGAGATGCTGCAGCTGGCGGCGGACAAGAAGATTGCGCCGTGGGTGCAGCGGCGGCCGATGAAGGACGCGAATGCGGCCGTGGTGGACCTGGCCAAGGGCGAGGCGCGGTACCGGTACGTGCTGGAGGCATGAACGGCGGGGGATGAAGCTGGACAGAAACGACCCGGGGCTGCACCTGGACAGGAAAGCGAAAGGCGTTGGGTTGTGTACGAATAGAGAATAGACTCCGCTCATCGAATTAACAAAGTATATTAATTAGCAACACGTAATCATGGTAAAGAGCAAAAGAACCCAAATTTGAGACCCTGAAAAAAGGAGAATTTGATTCGGAGAGACTGCGAGAGACAGAGTCCCTGATGAAAATAATCAAATTGCCAAAGGAGGAGTAGCAAACTGAGCAATCAAAGCCGTGCAAGGCCTCCGCGGACAAAATGACGATCAATCTCTGAATGGAACCGAGGACTTACGCCGTGTTAAGGCGTTGTCATCGTCGTAAGTAAACCAGTCGACCGTGTTGCCTGTTTTCCAACGTGAAGTGCACAGGTTCGTGGCGGCGCAGCGTCAGACTTGGTGCCCAAAGCCGAGCCAATAAAGCTGTCCTGGGCCTCGACCGAAAAAGGGCATCGAATCAGAGTCCATAGAGTTGGCCCCTGTCGTGCTGTCTGCCGGTTCCCGCAGAGTAGGGTTGCATCTTGCGGGCGACCGCTCGTGAATGGCTACGGGCGGCTGCAGGCATCTCCCAATAGAGCCGCTTTTGGAGAGTGCAGCTGACTCGGGACCAGCTGAAAAGATGAACGAAAACGAGAGAAAGAGCGACAATGTACGATGTGCTGTTTACAGGATATAAAGTCGGGCCGTGGTGGTCTGTTATTCTCTAGAGAGTCAATGGAGTAGAATATCACGATGTGCATCCCATAACAGCTCCAAGATGCCCGGCCACTTTTCCAAATTTCCAGGTCCCCTGTACTCGGCCCTCCGAGCCCGTCTGGCCCCCAGAAATAGTCCAAATGCTGCCGCTGGACCTGTCGCCACCACAGACACCGGCGCAGTCACCGTAACACCCGACGAAGCCGTCACACCTCCCAAGACACTGAGCAACCTCCCGACCGTTCCCCTCGACGTCTCATGCTATGGTGACGCACTGTGCGAGACGTGCACGCAGCTCGAGGTGTCCAAGCGCCGCTTCTTTGTCCTGCCGGGCGATCCTGAACATGGCGGCGCACCCGCACCGGACAGCGAGCTGCGCGACCTGGGCCCGCTCGCCGACATGGCCGCGCGCACGTCCTGCCCGCTGTGCCGCCTGATCTACGTCACCGTGGGCGGCGACCGCCTGCCGACCGAGGAGCGCGGCCTGCCGGTGCACGTCAGCTGCCGCTGGCGCACGACCGGCCCGCGGGACGACCCCAACGCGCCGTGGGTGCGCACGCCGGCGGTGCGGGTGCTGCAGCTGGAGGCGCGGACATCGGACCAGAGGTACCTGCAGGACATGGGCATGTTTTTCCCGGAGATCACGCTGCTGGCGACGGACATGCCGGCGACGCCGTACCCGGGGACGCACCCGGACGCCCAGCGGCACTTTGTGCGGCTGCGGCGCACGCCCGGCCGCATCGACTTTGGGCGCGTGCGGGCGTGGCTGGCGCTGTGACTCCTGTCGTACCACCCTCATGTCCGGTCCGGAGGAAGATCTGGCCGGTGAGCCCTGCCGACGCAAGGAGTGTTGGGGCCATCTGCAAGACGCGACGGCCAACGGCGACTACTACCGCAAGTTGTATCTGCATGCGGATATTCGGCGGGTGGTGGCCCACGAACACACTG
>WNLO01000262.1:0-15901 GCA_021398005.1 Sporothrix luriei | reverse complement strand
GGCCACCGACGGCCGACAGCGCCACGCTGGCCAGTAGTCCCCTGCACCGCCATACGAGCGATGCTATCACCATTTCTGAAGGCCTATAGCGGTCTCCGACCAAGCGCAGCCGTACAGCTAGGGAGACGGCCACCGCTACGCCCTCTATACCGCCCGGCCGTAACACCGCACCCACCACTCCCTCTACCCTAACCAAGACTACCACTACGTGTACCATCCCGCTAACTGCCGGACCGTTAACCACCATCGTCCCTAGGGATATCGCTAGGATCTATAGTATCCCGGACGGCCACGTTAACGCCCTTACTACCGCCCTCTCTATTATATATAAGGCGGATGATTGTATTGGCGCTATTATTAATACGATCCTATAACGGCTCTTCTATACCGTTACCTCTTAGGCGCTCTATACCGTTATAGCGCCGCCTCTAGACCTTACAACCACGCTAGCTACTACTACCGGCCTACCGCCTATATATGCCTTTAAGCTAGCTGTATAAACCACCCCCCTGTTATAATAAATAAACTAACGCTATAGTAACCTTAACCCCACACTTACTACGGTAATAAAGCTACCGTTATAAGAAGAGGTGATCCTCTATACTAGCCGTATAACGTTACCGCCCTTATACGAGACTATCGTTAATACTATTAAGTTAACCGTTAGGGACCGTATATAAGCCCTTATAATCCACCGGCTCTTAAACGGAGATAGCGCCGTTATCTTCCCTAAGGGGACAGACTGGTGGTATATAAAAGACGTATCCTAGGCTAATAACCTAGGCGCCGGCGCTATAATTAACGGCCTAAAGGTCGTCCTCTATAGCGTACTAATAAACACACTCTCCTTAGACCTTCGTATAAAACTTAATACGCCGTACCTAGTCCTCTAGATACGCCCTATAGTCCGTAAGGACGGCCCACTAGCTAGCTCTAGTAGCCTATACCTTACTATCGCCACTAAAGCCGACGCCGCCCTACTTATACGAGATAGCGTTATCCTTAACTACTACCTCTACTGTACCGTCCCGTATAGATAAGACACTCGGCCGTAAATCTACCACTATTACCAAATATAGGACCATAATATACGTAAGTACTATAAGCCTCTCTGATACGTACACTATAGAGGAGGCTATAAGAGCCTCTCCTACGATAAGCCCTTTAACGAGAGATAATGCCTAAACTACCGCGGGCTATACCCGGCTTACTCCCACACCTACCCCTTCTACTAAAACACCCTCGTTAAATACCGGGAAGCTAACGGTATAGGCCGCCGCCTATAGCCCGCCCGCCCTAATATAATAACCACAATATACACGCTATAGCTCCCCCCTATATCCTTCTAATAGTAGTGATTATTTTATAGAATATACATAAAACCAACCACTATATATAGATAGCACTATATTATATAAATACCCTTAGAGCTAACGTCATCTTCTTATAAGAGATAGTTAAGATAAAGAGTGGTAATACTCTAGGGCCGACCTCCGGTAAATATTATAAACTCTAGACTGAAGAGGGCCGCCTTACCGGCTATATTATAAAGCGCCTACTGTTATCCTATTAGGAATATATAGCTAGAAAAGACTTTATCTATATTACTATTTATATATAAGAGCTACACCCTCTTTATATTTTTAAAGTTTATAGCGAGTTATTCTTACTCGGCCTATAGCTATAGGACTTACCACTTTCCTACCTTACTAACTAGTTATACTTTAGCTTAGACGTTAACGTTATCCTTATAAGAGACGTAAACCTTTACTACTTACTTTAGGATACGGCCAAGTAGACCTCTACCTATATAAACGTCCTCCTTAACCTTATAGATATATAGGACTTATCCTTACTAACGCTATTAGGTACACTAATATAGTAACTATAAAGCGACTAGTTACACCACTAGCCTTTAATAATAGATTATATATAGGCCTTACTATAACTTAAGGCTATATATACTACACTTAACTAGCCGGGCTCTAACTATATACTATAAGCCTACTTTATACTAATAATAATACCACTAGTACTAATAGACGGCTTCTACTAGTCCTAACTAGATTAGGATAAGGCCGTATTACTTAAACGAGCTATTCTCCTCCTAACACCACTATCACTAAGCTCTATTACTAAACTAGAACGTTAAACTAATAATCTTATTAATAAGCTTACTAGTATTATATACGCGTACGCCCCGACTAAATCACCTCCCTAAGGACACCGTTATCCTAGATAGGACGCAGCCATCACTACCGTCATTAACACCCTCCATACTATAGAGAGGAGAGTACGGACTAAAGACTAGTTTATAGCTATATATAACGTTATATATAAGGCACACTAAATATAAAGACGCGCCCTTTATTAAGCTAGAGGCCGCCACTAGCGTACCATACTATATAAGGCCTTAATGAAAGACACGGACTTATAGAGACTAGAGAAGTAGACTCACTCTTAAAGCCATACCCCCTTCGCCCCCCCACTCCTTCCGCCGCTATAGCGGCCGGACGGTACACTCGTTATATACGTTAATAATAAGACGGAGATCCTCTCTCGCCGCTTCTTCCCGACCCTAAACGCCGTACCACCTCTACCGCCGCCCGTGATACCGCTCGGCCGTATCTTTATTAGCTAGTATATCTCTATAGACGACGTCTTAGTGGCCGTCCACTATACTTCCCTAAGGAAGGCCCCTAGGCTAGACTAAATATTAAACGTACTTCTTTAGGCCTATAATAACTCCCTCTTCCTATAGCTACGGAATATCGCCACTACCAGCCTCTATCTCGGCCACTAGCCGTTATACTTTAAGGTATCCCGTACTATTATTATCCTAAAACCTAATAAGACTACTTAAGAGAGACAAGAGGTAAGAGGGTGGCGCTTAATCACACTCCTTAGTACTATTAGTAAAGCTATTAAGGTTATTATAGCCCGTCGGTTAACCGAGATAGTAGAAGAGAACCACCTCCTCCCAAAAGGCTAAATAGGTAACTAGCGTCATCAGTTAATAGAGCTGGCGGCCCGCCTCCTTACCGACGTTATATAATACGTGTAGGGCGCTAGTGTTACAGTATCCCTCCTCTAACTTAATATCTAAGGCGCCTTTAATAACGTCTACTATAGGTGGCTTATTTATACGTTATACGCCCTCCACCTCCTAATCTAGTTAATTAACTAGGTTACAAATTACTTAACGGGCTAGATAACGGCGTTAGCCTTTAATAAGAAGATAGTACCAGTATAATCCGTTACTACTAGCGTCCCTTAAGGATCCCCGCTATCACTAATTCTATTTATCCTCTTTACTTTACTACTTTACTAGGCCCTTTATTACCACTATAGGACTATTACTCTTAGGTTTATAAATAATACTAACCTCCTTATAAATAGTTATATAATAGGTTTTTATTACCACCTTCTACGGAAGGTATAAACTACTATTATAGAGTGGGTAAGGCTAAGAGGCATCGTATTTAAGCCGGTAAAGAGCGAGCTACTCTACTTCTCTTATACCTATATAGCCCTAACGATAACACTTACGCTTAACCAGGCTACCATCCTTACTCCCCAGCCGTTAGCCCGCTTCCTTAGTATTTAGCTTAATAGGAAGCTCCTTTTTTTAGAGTACCTCTAATAAATAAAACGCCACCTTACTATATAAAGCTACGCCCTTATAAGACTCACTAGTAAGACGTGGGGTTATACACTTCTATAGGCCCGTACGATTTATACAGTAGTACTCCGGAGTATAGTAGCCTATAGCGTAAGTGTCTTCCTCTTAGAGAAGGGTAACCGTTAATCGATAACCTCCCTTAACTTAATCTTTTATGGTTACCTTCGTACTATCCTTAGGGCTTACTAGTCTACGCTTATCTACCTCCTTTACTCTAAGGTAGGTATACTACTGTTAAACCTTTACTTAACCTACTATTATACTATCTTCCTCTCTTAGTTAAACTACTAGGTAAAAGCCTAGGCTATTTAAGGCGTAGTTTATTAGCCCCAACCTTTTACTAACTATTATACGCCTATCCCTACCCTACCCCCGCCGCTTACCCCTAAAGAGATGGATTAGATTAAGGTTACTAACTATTAGAAGGCCCTATAGTAACAGGATACTAATAAAGGCCACTCTATAGGATCCCTTATAGTACGAACACTATACTAGACGTTATAAGCTATATAACGCCACTACTAACACCTTATAAAGGCTAAAAGTAGCCTCCTTATATAGATCTATACCGGCTATATTAGCTTATAAGCTTACCTTTACTACCGGCAGGCTACAGACTCACCCATATACCTATATAGCGTCAGGAAGGAGACTATAACCTACATCCTCTTAACTTATATAATAACACCACTACGGCCACCGGACTAGCCACAAACACCTAAAGACCTAGACCACCGGCTACAGAGCGGCCTTACGGCCAGACCACTCCTCCGCTAGCTTATCCGAAGCAACAGGCTCCCGGAGTATTACCTAGTAAGAGAGCTTAAACGGTCACTAACTCCGGCCTAGAACGGCACCCTAATAATACACCGACTCTCCTTTACTCTTTACGTTATTTGTTTCATTTTATTTTATTTATTTGTTTATTTGTTTATTTTGTTTATTTTGTTTACTTTATTTATTTTATTTTATTTATACTACCTTGGTGGCCGTTCGAGACCACTGCACGAAACTGTAACTAGAAAGATTACACACTTAGTTCTGTGGCAGTTTTTTCCCCAGAGGGTTCTGTCTAGCTAGTCGCCAATAGTCAGGAGTGGCTGAGAAAGGCGGATAATAATAATAATAAGGAAAAAAAAGAAAGAAAGAAGACACCCTCAGCACCGAAGTTCAACAATGTAACCCCCCGCGATCCCTCACTACAGATGCTTGGCTGTCGACAATCCACCTTCCAATGCACTGCCCCGCTCACTTCTTTCGAGGTGCATTTGGAGGGCTGATACAGCCTTGCAAGAGAGGCTGAATACGGCTCATGAGCGCACCCTGGCTGGTGGAGCCTAGCCGAAGGCGCAGATTTGGTGCGATTGCGAGAAGTGCTGCCGACAGCCTCCATTTGCAATTCTGGAGGGCAGGAGCGAAATATACAATGGAAGTCGCGACCCGGTACTTAAAACCAAACCAGGAAGGAGCAAGAGGACAAACGCTGCACTGACAACAACTTGCGATTGCCCCTTTCCAACCCTCCAAACTTCCCTCCAAACTTAACATCCATCACCGTCGACTACCTGCCCCTACTCGGACAGCCGCCACTATGCGTCTCATCGAGACGTCCACGCTGGAGATGCGGGAGTTCTTCCCGCCAAACATCCCGGCCTACTCGATCCTGTCGCACACATGGGGCGCCGATGAGGTGTCGCTGGTCGACTTCATGACCGTCAGCTCGGCCGCAGCCAAGACCAAGTCCTCGCGGCGCGGCTTCAAGAAGATCGTGCGCGCCGCCCAGCTGGCCCGCAAGCTCAAGCACCAGTACATCTGGATCGACACGTGCTGCATCGACAAGTCGAGCAGCGCCGACCTGACCGAGTCCATCAACTCCATGTACCAGTGGTACCGCGATTCCGACGTCTGCCTCGCCTGGCTGGACGACCTGCCGGGCGACAAGCCCGACAGGGACATGGGCCGGTGCCGCTGGTTCACGCGCGGCTGGACGCTGCAAGAGCTCGTTGCGCCGCGTCGCCTCGAGTTTTACGACGCCGACTGGACGTTCCGCGGCACCAGAACGGCGCACGTCGAGCGCATTTTCAAGCGTACCAACATCCCGCAGCGGATCCTGCTGGGCCAGGCCCACCCCACCGAGTACTCTCTGGCGCGCCGCATGTCGTGGGCGGCGACGCGCGAGACGACGCGGATTGAGGACACGGCATACTGTCTGCTGGGCATCTGCGACATCAACATGCCGCTGGCCTACGGCGAGGGCGCCCGGGCCTTCCGCCGCTTGCAAGAGGAGATTGTCAAGCGAAACAGCGACCTGACCATCTTTGCGTGGCGCTCGCCGCTCGCCACCGTGCCGGCCATCCAAGTAAGCCAAGACGAGGGCACCCGCCGGCAGCGATCCGCGGTCAAGCCTGTGCCGGTCACCGTCGAACCCATCCCCGTGTTCCATCCCAAAGACACGCCTGGTGCCGTCTCGCCGGCTCACTCGCGCGCCGCGTCGCCGGCCCTCCCCACCCCCAACGAGACAAAGCGTCGTTCCGTGTCCCCGTCGCCGTCGCGCTCAAGAGGATCTAGGGCCTCCACACCGGTATCGACCCCGTTGTCCACCCTGACTACGGCACCTCTTGGGAAAATTGCCTCGAGCCCAAGTACCTCGGCTGTGTCCGTGGCAGCGTCCTCGACGGTGGCAAATGGCGCCGTGAACGAGCGGCGTGGCCGGCCTGAACTGTGCCTCTTTGCGCCGTCGCCAGCACCGTTTGCGGAATATGCGAGCCTGCATCCCTTTGCCGACGATTTTGAAAACTTTTCGGTGACAAACCGCGGCCTCTTCGTGTCTGGGTCCGTGTATTTGCGACTCATGACCAAAGACGCCGTCCCCGGCCAGTCACCAGCTACAAACCGCTACTTGTTGCTGCTTGGAAGCCAATTTGGCAGCTTCGTTGGCATGTACCTGATCAAGGTCGGGCCAAACATCTTCCAGCGCGACTGGGAGGCGGACATGGCCGTCTTGAAGGAGGACGTTGTGCTCAACCTGCGCGGCTTTCTCGTCACGGACTGGTACATCCTCATCGACAAGCGGCCCTCCAACTCGATCACGCCCGAGACGTTCCGCCAGTCGTCCATTCATATTCCACTGACGGGGCAAGACAACCCGTACGCTATACTCAAGGAGACCGCCCCGACGCACTTGTGGGATACGCAGGACCGCCTCTTTGTGCGGCCCAAGGCATACATGTGGACACGCTACGACATGGTGCTGGCGGCCAAGTGTGCCGTCTCGCTGCGCAACGTCAACATCAAGATTCCCGACACGCCCGACGCCATTCCGATATCAAAGCGCATCTACTTTGTCGTGCTGTGCCAGTACCGCCACAACCGACGCAACCCAGAGCTCGTCGTCTTCTTGGAAGAGGACTACCCGCGGGAAACAGAGATGATCATGATGCGGCGGGCACCCAACAACAGCCTCATGTGGCCGGACCTGGACGTACTCTGCCCGCACCTGGTGAAGCTGCCGGACCATGTCATGATCGACGTCGGCGAGCACAGTCCTCGCTCGGGCAAGTGGCGCAGCTGCTGGTACCGCATATCGGCGTCGGTGAAGAAGGAGAAGGTCGACCTGGAATACACGGAGCCGGAGCTTTTCAGCCTGTACTTTAACATCGACCTGGTTGAAAACTACAATCCCGCCGAGGCCAAGGACAAGGACAAGCAGGGCAAGCAGGGTAAGGAAGACAAGCAAGAGAAGCAGGACATACAAGACAGACAGGACAAGCAGGAGAAGACGATGCCCACGGACATGAAGAAACCCAGCTAGAAGCTGAGTGTCATGGAGATGCGACATTTGCACGATAGGAGACGAAATAGACATAACATTCCCCGACATCTTTCAAAGTTGCTTTGATCATTTGTTCGACACATCCGAAAGACAACCGAGTCAAAAGTGAAAGAAGTGCAAAGAGTGAAGCTACACAAGCAAGTGAGTGTATCTGGTATCCGGCTGTTCCGTCCAAATCCATGTAACTGATGTGGTTTTCAGTACCGCGTTAACCCAAGAGACAGATTGAAAGGCAAACAAACGAAAAAGAAAGAAAGCAAAGTGAAACAGACGGCCAACTCCCAAGACTCCCATTGCCCATTTATTTCCCATCAGGACCCGACCGCGTTATCCGGCCTACTCGGCATGCCCAATCCGTTCCCGCCCACCACCACGAGCGTAGTGTGCATATATCGGCGATGCGGGTGCGACGGGCTCTGCCGGTTCTGCGGGCGGCGTCGACTGCAGCTCCTTGTTTTCCTTTCGTTCTTCCTTGACGGTCGTGTCGGTCGTGACAACTACATACTCGGGAGACAAGGCACTCATCCGCGACCGTCCACCAAAGGGACTCTTGGTGGCTGCTGTGGCGTTGGCGCTGGCCGCCCTGGATGTCTTGAAGGACGCGAAGCCCGACACCTTGGACGGCACTTGCGTGGGGATGTACTGGGTCTGGGACGGCGCCAGCTTGGGCATGGGCGGCGGCGGCGGCTGCTGCTCCGAGTTGTTGGTCGCCGGTCGTGACAGGTGGCCGCTTTCGCTGTCGGTTCCATTGAAGTCACCGCCGCCACCACCGGCGCCGTCACCCTGGACGCTGCCGTTCTTGTTGTCGCTGCCGTTGAGGATGCGCGTCTGCGACTCCGTCGACACACGCACCTTGGACGCACTGCGGCTGCCCGCGCCAGCGCCGCCGTTGTTGCCGTTGCCGTTCCCGCCACCCATGCCACCGCCGCCGCCGCCGCTCATCACGGCCACGGCGGCCGCCTTGGCTTTGCCGTACGTCGTCGAGTGGCCGCCCGTCGTGTCGCGGCTGCGCTGCAGGTTCGACGTGTTGGGGGACGTGGTGCTGAGCACAAAGGTGCCGCCGCCGCCGTAGCCCGTGTTGAGCGCGCTCATAAACGGCTTGAGGCAGGGCATGGTGGTGGCGATGACGGCGTAGGCGAGCTCGGTCTGCGTGCAGACGGAGGCCAGGATGCCGTGCAGGGACTCGTCGTCGCTGTAGAGGGACTGGCGGAGGTAGTAGAGGCGGACGGCGGCGGCGAGGATGACGGGCAGGCGCAGGCCGTAGGCGACGACGACGACGGACTTCTTGCGCCACGGCAGCTGCAGGTCGCGGACGAGCCAGACGCCGCCGATGAAGAGGGCGACCTCGACGAGGACGTCCATGACCGTGACGGCGGCCCAGCGGGCGTACTGGTGGGGGTTGTTAGTGGGAACAAGTCCAGCAGCGTGAGGAAGCAAAAAAAGAAACAGAAAGGCAAGCACGTACCGTGGTCGCAGAACAGCCGGGGACGGCGTCATTCCAGGGCTGGCCGAGGTCGCAGCGGAGGGCGACGACAAAGAGGGAGACGACAAAGTAGACGCCCGAGGCGACGAGCAGGATGCGTGCCATGACGCTGTGCGACGGATCGCGCGAGAGGCGCATCAGCAGCAGGGCAATGGAGCTCTTGGTCAGCCACATGCCGACGAGAAAGAAGATGTCGCTGATGTACAGGTCGCGCTGCCAGGCGAGGATGGCGTCGGGTGTGAGGTCGGCCACGATCTTGCCGAAGCCGTTGGAGATGGCCAAGAAGACCAGGACGCCTTGGATCAGGGCGACGACCATGCTCAGAAAGGCGGCGTAGTCGTCCTTGCCAAAGGCGGCGCGGCACTCGACGCGGACATAGGTGCGGATGAGCAGCGAGATGACGCCAAAGACCAGGCCGAGACTGGCCGTGATGGCGAGGATGCCGCCCTGGTCGGTGTCGGTGACGGCCTTGAGCGGCGGCAGGACGGTGGCGTTGTCGGCCATGTTGTCGGTGTTGGCGTTGGTGTTGGTGTTGTCGCCGACTTGTCTTTTGAATCTCTTGATCGATTGTATCTCGAGTCGCGTTTTTCACGTCGAGATGTCACCGGCCAGACGTACACACAAGAGAGACAAGACGAGCGATCAAGGATCAACAGGCGGGCAGAGAGATGAAGAAGGACGATGGTGGGGGTGCGAGCGGTTATAAAGAGCAAGAGAATGTCATGAGGAGGACTGGGGTGGACGACGACAAGGATGTCTGAAGATGAAAGAGAGTGCGGTTGCTCTACGACGTAGGGAAAGATAAAACAAGAGACAGAAGATCCCACGGCAAGGTCGATCAACGAAGAGGACAAGGGCCTAAGCCGACGGGAGGATATGATGTATGTATGTACCGCGTGAAGGGAACTTGAGAGAAAGAGGCTCTGGTAGGGTGATGTCGACTCGTGAGGATGTCGAGATGGACGATTGGGGACCACGGATGGGGCACAAAGGAAAAGACAAAGTAAAACGAAACGAAGTATGAGTGGAAATACGATAGAGGAGCAGCTGTAGCCAGATCTATTATTTTCGGTTCAGCTTCCTGCAAGGTGTCGCTCTCCCGCTGGCAGTGATCGTCGGAATGGATCCAGGCGAGAGACAAAGGCAGCGGGGAGAGGAGACGAGGAGGACCGTGAAGGAAGAAGGAAAGAGATTGACTGATTGACAGACTGACGGCTCGACCGGTTGGCCCTATGAGATGCGTCCAACACGAGGACGTTGGACTCGGCGACCGACGATCTCGACTGTTTGTGTACGACGATGTATGGTGGACGACAAGAGGACAGTGGAACGGGAGAGACAGACAGCGATAGAAGAAATGGAAAGGCCAAGAACTGAACGCCAAGAGATATCAAGAGATGACTCGCTGGTCGACATGAGACATGTAGAAGCAGGCATTCATTCGTCTCTCGGTGATGGTTGGGAACGATAATTCCGACCGCCGTGGAGGGTACAAAAATCAAAGGAGGTTTGGAGTACTTCGTACTTGGAACAAATTGTGGTCGAGGGACTCGTCGTGGAGGAGGTGGAGGCCTGTGACGCCTCGTACAAGTGAGAGCGTTGGTCGGAACGGGGTCAGGAACAAAAGAGCCACAGACAAGGGGTGAGATGAACGGGTGTCACAGTGGCCAGTTTCTACCGCAAAATGCCGCTCAAAAGGGGCTGCTGGATGTGATGGAAGAGCAACACAAGCAGACGGCGAATTTCCCAGTATGGACTACGGAGGACGGGGTTTTCAAACCGCAGCAAGCGAAAGTGCTTCCTAAGTTTCGATCTCGGCTCCCGATACACCATAAAAAAGCTGAGAGCATCCCTGGCTCTGGGTGAGGTGAGATGTTGAGCTGAAAGGGAGTTGAGTTACGACATTAAAAGTATGGACGTGACGAGAGGAAAAACACCCGAGAAGCGGAAGATCTGCACTCGAATCACATCGCGTCGTGTCTGAATGGCCGTCGAAAAGTAAGATACAAGAATACAAGATTCTTAGCATAGTATCACGACACAAGAGCATAGACAAGACGAACTACGGCTGCGGGAGAGACACGGAGAGACAGACAGATGGGGCAAGTATTGGGGTAGATCGCATCACGAGTGATATGTCGTACTGCTTTGTGGGAGAAGGTGAGCAAAGTGGCAAAGGGCAATGGATAGGAAGTAGTGGCACGAAAGAGAGGAATAGAACATCCAATGTAAGGGGTAGCGAGTGCGGCAGATGGTACGGGACAACGTACGATGTATAAAACAAACTAAAAATCAAAGCAGGTTCTGTGCGATGGTGGAATAATTGGTTTACCTGTTGACTGCGCCAGTGCCAAATGAGCGAGACATGAGGCCGTTTTGTCGTTTAAAGGGGGGATAAAGACGAGAAACAACCGGTTGTGGTGGACCAGTCACCTTCTCGATGAAACCAACAGTATCAATCGGCACCTGTACTCGAACCAACTAGCCAATATGAGATCCTATTTTCTTATTCCTGCATCTTAGAGGGAAAAAGCCAGATCAATTGAGGGGACGCGTCTTGCCTTCTCGACTGAGGGGATCGGCAATTTAGACTGAGACATCTCTGTGCCTTGGCTTCGCCTGGATTCTTTGGGCAGTTTTGATTACTTCGGGGTCTATTTGGAGGAATCAAGAGGCTGTGACTGCTTGTTGGTCCTTTTGCTACGACGCATTATGTGAGTATCTATATTGTTATATGGTTTTTCTTTTCTTCCCGGGTTGTTTCTTTCAAATACCCCATCCTCGTAGCATCACAACAATAAACAAACGACCGCGGCAATGTCCTTCGACATCATTCGAGCTCATAAGACGAATGACCTCAACTGTTCAACTGTATGGTGTACTCTGAGCAATATATCAAAAACACTGCTAAATGAAAATTGTTTGATTTTAGAATATCAATACGCCATGATGCGTCTCTCGGTCGTCTTCGTCCACCGAACATTACCAATCCGGAAAAGCAATAACGTGGGGGTTGGCGAACATACGAAGTAAGCTCGACTATCGAGCACATAATTTCCGTGCAAGTGTACGAAGTAAAAGCAGAAGGCACTCGCACAAGTACGTCGTACACGGATGAGAAGAAGCGCCGTGGAGATGTTGGCCAGACCTACGTCCGTTGGCGGGCGCAACGTGGAGGATCGCAGTGGCGCTACTACCGGTTGGTCGTAGCGCTACGCGGGAGAGCGCAAGGGATCGTTTGGGGGACAGGGACAGGCCTTTGTCAAGAAACTGTGCCAACATGGGGTGAGATGCATGTTGATTCCATCGGTCGAGCTATGGGCGGCCAGAGCATGTAGTACATGTATCTAGGTTGGGCTGTTGGTTTTTGTGTGATAGAAGATAAACAGGGCTTACCATCTCGGTTAGAAGAGGAGAAACAAAGTCCAACAGCTGCTGAAAAGAAATGCCCATCACAGGCCATGGGTGTCGCCAGCCACAATGGGCAACTCTCAGGGCCAAAGGTGACCAAAATAAACAGAACGAATTGCTCACGGCACCTCAGGTCCGGCTTTGATGCCAGGTAGACGTATGCAGGACACGAGCAAGGGGTGAAGACAATCCAGATGGAAGAAGAGAAAAAAAGGAAAGAAAAACAAAGTCAAAGGGAGTGTGGAGAACGAGACAATGTCTAAAAATGACGGCAGGGTTCGCCCAATAGTGGACGACTCTGAGCGAGAGAGAGTAAGAAACAGAAGAGGATACTGAGGCGATATTGAGGCGAGAAGGAGGAGCAGTGAGCCCCAGAATCCCAAATACAGTGATGATCCACAGACCTGGACGATCGTCTAGGTGGCTCCGCGTCCCTTGCTTCGAACAGCGCCGATCTCCCTTGCGTCGGGGACGTTAACGTAGCCTGTCAGCTAAAGGCATGGAAAGTGGTTAGAGGAGCACGGTGGAGGAAACCCGACAGGACGAGGTGGGAGTTCGGTATTTCGATTGCGACCTTTACGGGAAGGTGACCAAAAGAAAAGGAAAAGAAAAACGAATATGAAATGAACGAAAGAGAAGGACGACCCAGGTTGGATATTCTCCGAAAAACAACCGCCCCTTGCAGTTGCAGAGAAGGTTTGCTTTTGGCATTGTCCCGAGGACTTGTGCTAAGACTTCTGGGCGCCACCGGAGCCGTTTGAGAGGATAATGGAAGGCATGTGGTTGTGGTTGAGTTTGTGGAAATGAGGTGTGGCGGGATGACCCGTTCTTTCTTCCATCGGTCTTTCCTGTTACGATGTTGTGGCGGTATTAGGAAGGCGCAATCATATGGTACTTTCCTTTCAGTATTTAGTAATGTACATAGATACATATACTTTTTTGTTGCTAAAAACAAAAAAAAAAAGACAGTCTTCTCACAAAAAATAATGCGAATTCGAAAGCGGTGCTTCTGTAGGAGAAGCGCATCAGGATTTGAGCCCGATGCGGGGGTCGAACCCGCAACCTTGAGATTAAGAGTCTCACGCTCTACCGATTGAGCTAACCGGGCGTTTCAGACTTTCTCGTTCTTGATTGAAGCAACAGTCGCTTATTTGCATATATGAAGGCGGTTTCAAATCACATGACTAAGCTCGATTTCCGGTGTTTACAAGCGTTTTTTTCTTCTCGTTTCTTTTCTGCCCTTTCTGCACTCACCTGTTCCACAGACAAGTCCAGCTCTTCTCATCTGCAAGCTGCGAGACAGTATCGGTGTCCCCTGTCTACGTCAGACTTGCGCATGTTTTCCAACAGACGACTTGCAACGGCTCTGTCGTGCCTCAAGCCCGAATGATGATTTCAAAATGGCTGCCTCTTGATCCTTAGGGGCATTGTCCCATCTTTGGCGTTGAGCTTCTTCACGACAGTGGTGTGTACATTGTAGTCTCCTTGCAGGAGAGGGAGAGCGACTTGAGACTTGTCCACTTCGGGCGGTGTTTTTGAGATGTTCTTTTCTTTCGTTCTTTTGTTTTCTTTTCTTTTCTTTCTTTCCTTTTTTTTTTTTTTTTTTTTTTTGTTTTTGGTCTTTGTCCGTCTTGTTTTGTTCCTTCAAATAGTCGTCATCTTCTATTTCCCCATATGGAGGAAGGACGCGTTGCATTTCAAGGATGTACGGAGTATGGAGTGCGACATACATCGTCCTCGGTCTGTTCTCGACCCGTGATCGATCTGTTCTGTGCATTGAGCCTTTCGAGGCACCGTTACTCTCAATCGAGTACGACGACTCAGTACTACAGTCGCATTTGAACGACCGAGCTTCGTGTGCGCTCCCTTGCGTCCTGTCAGCTTTCACATTTGGTGGCAAATGCCGTTCGGTTCGTCTTCCGGAGACAGGAACCAGGGCTGACACTCGAAAGCCAAAGCAAGCTGAGAGGTGAGAGGGTTCTGACCGGACTGCCCAGGGAGGTGCTCATTGGACATTGGACTCGGCTCCGTCCCCTGTCGGCCATCTGTGATGGCCCCTTGCGAGCTGTGGATCTGCGTGGGATGCAACTGAAAATGGAAAGGGAAAGCAGCCGTCGAGTGAAGCTTAACAAGCGGCTTGCCGCGCAAGGGATTTTTGGCTCTCAGCCCGTCCACTGGGTTTTGGGTCTTCTTATTTTTTCGCTAGCCTTTTGTCTCTGCCCGAGGCCCCATCCGGCAGGGATCAACGGCCGCTAGACCACCCGCAAGGGAGCGGACGCAAGGCATCGCCCATGGGCCTCTGCTTAGCGCA
Organism: Sporothrix luriei; assembly: GCA_021398005.1. Lineage (NCBI taxonomy): Eukaryota > Fungi > Ascomycota > Sordariomycetes > Ophiostomatales > Ophiostomataceae > Sporothrix > Sporothrix luriei. The sequence goes on along the minus strand of WNLO01000262.1, from coordinate 1,182 downwards.
GGTCCCGCTGTTAACCTTTCTCGTCGTGTCTCGGATGATCCCTGGGGCTGCATCTGTGCCTTTTTGTGCCTGTCTGTGCCTTGATTCGGAGGAGTCGACCTCCAAAGCCGTAGCTTCGCCTGAGACAAGTGAGAGTGGGGCTGATGCAAGGGCCAGGAGGTTGACAGAGGCAATCCAAGGCCTCATATTGAGCGAGCTGTGGCCAGGCCAGGTGCACATGCAGGTAGTGGACAGACATCCCCGGGCTGACGGTCGCGTGAATACACCACAGGAGCATGTCGTACGCCTCCTCGTGCAGATTCGAAAAGACTGCCTTTGTCGGGACAAGTTCGTCTAGGAGACCCATGTCAACAGTGCGCTGCGTTAAATTTATTGAACTACAAAGTATTTTCATCACATTGAGGCCCCTGCTTGCATTTCAGGTTGTTTAGTTCCGGTCTTGAATTCCTGTTTGTCGTCTTGTTGGTCATCCTGTCGGTTGGGTTTCCATCACACCGGAGCTGTGCAAGGGTGGTTGCCTGTCGATCGTTGGCATGGCTCTAGTCGGAAGTGTTTCCAGGGCCGTGGGTCGGTTTGCTTCAGCTCGAGCGAGGTGATCGAGCAAGACAGAACGATACGACGTAGTGTGCTGCAAGGTCCAGGGGCCTTGGACGAGACAAAAGACCAACAAGAACGCACAGACAGTCGGTTGGGACGTATCTTATTTTGTAGTTTGTGAATTGGGAAAGCGTTTTTGAAAAATACATTGTAAAAAGTAAATAAATAAATAAAATGAAGCCCGTTGCCAAAAGAGGCAGCTATCACAGTGGATCCCATGTTGGTTTTCTGTGATGTACAGTGTAAGAGACGACCTGCAGCTGCGGAAACGACGCTGCAGTGGTCCCCCACGTATGCAATATGCGGCACATTTCAGCCATACAGAGGACTTTGAACAGCACAACGTTTGGTGGCTTTGGTTGTACGACATAAACCTCGCATATGGTGCGGAGCGGCAGAGGTTTTTCCAATGGAGGTGCCGGCTTGTCTGCCGGGTGCTACCAACGGGGGGGAGGGGGTTTGCGGAGGTGAGCGAGAAGGAAGACGAGAGAAAATGAGAACAAAAAAGGAAAAAAGAAAAAAAGAAAAAAAGAAAAAAAGAAAAAAAGAAAAAAAGAAAAAAAGAAAAAAAGAAAAAAAGAAAAA
>WNLO01000261.1:0-15919 GCA_021398005.1 Sporothrix luriei | reverse complement strand
CTTTTTGTATACAAACCATCAAACCATTGATTCCTTTTCGTGTTTTCATCACGAAGTTTGATAAATTTCATCAATTTAACCTCCGGACCTTATAAAAATAATACTAGTCTTTATTATTATTAAAAGTAGGCTAATAATACTATAGAACCGCTTTATTTATATACTAAAGATAAAGAAGGTATATTAATAATAATAAAAAGGTCTCTTTAATAGTATTTATATACACTAAGTAACGGTCTATTAATATAATAGAAGGGAGCTATATATTATAAATAATATATATCTCTTTTATTTAGCCTATTACTTAATAATAGTTAGCCTCTATCTCTCTAGATAAAAAAGTAAAAGTAATATAAAACGACCACTAGTATATATTAACACTAATTATCTCTAATAATAGTATTTTATACTTATTTATCTTATATATATAATCTAATAAAAGAGTGTATAAATAAGACTAGGTATAATTTAAAGAGTCTAAGTAAGTGAATAAAGTAGTATAAACGTAATCCTCTAAATCTACTATAATATAGCTCTAAAAGCCGTTATTTTAAAGCCTTATTATAAACGTATATATTAAACTAAGGCCCTAGTAATATTACCGCCTTATATCTATAATAATATTATAAATATCTTACTAAGTAGCTAACGTCTAGTATACTCTTTAAAGTAATAATTAGATCTCTTTTAAGGCTAGTCCTATATTAATATAGCTTAAAATAACAGCTCTTTTAGATAAGGAGACTATATAATAGGCAGGGTACACTAAGAGGGCTATAAAGAGATTATAGTTATAAATAGAGTACTATTAATCTTAATACTTTAATACCTATATACCATCCGTAGCCTCCTTAGCTAAAACCGAATACTAGCAGTTAGTCCGCTTAGACGTAGTGTTCCGTTGCCGTGTTCTTATTAGGTCTAGCAGTGGCCCTAATCAATCACAGGTATAAGAGACCGTTAGTCTGCCTAAGCCCTCCTTTTTTAACCGGCCAGTAACAAAGGCGCACCCGTAGGAGACTGCCCAAGCGTTGATCGACTAGAGGAGGACTTCTCGTGACTTGTATACGGCTTCGGGAGGGAGGGCGGGAGGAAGGTCGGGAGGAGGGTCGGGAGGAGGGTTGGAGGCCATGGCTTTTGGCGATGTTTTTGGCGATGTTTTTGGCTATGTTTTTGGCTATGTAATTCAAAAGGCTAGAAATGCTTATGTCATGATTTTATTTGTACGGGTGCATTGGCCAATCAGAGGCCGTATTGGGATTACGTAAACCTTTTTCTTATTTGTACGGGCCCGTACACCTATGGGGCGCCTCTGGACAATTGTGGATTATGTAATAGGCGAGAAGCACCAGCCGCACGTTGTGGGAAGCTGCAAATGGCCCGCCCTTACCCAATCGGGAAACTTTGGTCGAGCTGCACATCATCGCATCGCGCACCTTCCGTCGCGCAACATGTCCGATTCGTACTTGCCCTAGATGACAAACGCTGCCAATTGAGTGCCTTCCTAGTTCTGCTCCTATATCACGCTCCACAAGCGTACGCCCTTCGGTTTGTCAACAGCCTTTTTTCTTCCCTCTGCTTCTCTCTGTTCGACGTCACGGCCAAGCATGCCAAATCAATCCACACAGAAACGGCATAGTGTCTGAGGACGCGGTTCCGTTGCCATCCATTGTTGCAAAGCGGATGACGACACGAACAAGAGACTAGAGGTGATGTCTGGTGTCACCAGTCGAAGCTCTCAAGAAGAAGTATAAAGGCAACGATGCCCTGTCTTGACAAAGACGTCGTTGTTGTACTCCCATCCCGTGCATCCCCATCCATCCCCGTCCATCACGACTTAAACATTGACTGTCAGAAGACACGCAAACAGCAACCTCTCCCCATCGGCACCCTCCCAACTGCTGCCCACCATGTCCATTCCCTCCACCCACCAGGCCTTTGTTGAGGCCGACGGCGTCAAGGTCTTCTACCGCTTTGCCAACCCGGCGGGCGTGGCCGCGGACGACGTGGCGGCCGGCCAGGATGCACCGACCATCGTGCTGCTGCACGGCTTTCCGGCGTCGTCCTTCATGTTTCGCCACCTGATCCCGCGGCTCGCCCAGCGCGGCTACCGCGTCATCGCCCCCGACCTGCCGTCCTTTGGCTTCACCGACGTGCCGGCCGCGCGCGGCTACGAGTACACGTTTGCGAGCCTGGCCGTGACGTTTGGCGCGTTCGTCGCGGCGCTGCGGCTGGCGGCCGACGACCGCCAGTTTGCCGTCTACATCTTTGACTACGGCGCGCCCACGGCCTTCCGCTTCGCGCTCAACCAGCAGGCCGCGGGCCAGAAGAACGCCATTGGCGCCATCGTCACGCAGAACGGCAACGCCTACACCGAGGGCCTGGGCGCCGACTTCTGGGCGCCCATCCAGGCCTACTGGCGCTCGGGCCCGACCAAGGACGCGGACCCGGCCACGCGCGCCGCCCTCGGCGAGGCCGCGCTCGCGCTGCCCTTTACGCGCTTCCAGTACGTCGAGGGCGCGCCCCACGGCGGCCGCGACGTGCCGCCCGAGACGTACCACCTCGACCAGGCGCTGCTGGAGCGGCCGGGCGTCAAGGACCAGCAGCTGGACCTGTTCTACGACTACCAGACCAACGTGGCGCTGTATCCGCAGATCCAGGCGTGGCTGCGCACGTCGGACACGCCCGTGCTGGCGCTCTGGGGCCAGAACGACCCGTGCTTTATTGCGCCGGGCGCCGAGGCGTTCCGCCGCGATGTGCAGCGGTTCGAGCTGCAGTGGCTCCAGACGGGCCACTTTGCTCTGGAGACGAATGAGGCCGTCGCCGCCGAGGCCATTGATGCCTTCCTGAAGAAGTACAAGGTCTTTTGAGACGAGGGGTGTTGCCTTGCATAATGCGGACTAGGGCAGGGCGTGTTCCAGGACATTTACAAAGTAGGCAGTTTATTAATCCATCATTTACCATTCTGTTTGACGTTCTGCGAGCCAGAGGACGTACTTGGTAGTTCACCGCGGACAACACGGCAGTGCATATATCCGCACGTCAGATCCCCGATGCCCCGTTCGCCGTCCATTCCATCCTCCCTGTATTATTGCGCTGGCGGTTTGCAAAACGCCATTGGCGAAGCCGGATATGATCCGATGGAGTCTGCTGCAGACAGGATGAAACGCACCAACAGAGGGCGATCGCATGGTCGCCGACGCTTGATGCAGCCAGGGTAGGGAGTCTGTACAGAGTAATTACGCCGTATGCTCCATGGTGCGATTCGAGGGTGTCTTTCGACGTCAGCGTTCAGGGCCCTAAAAAGAATGGAGCCCGAAATTCAAAAGAAATGCACGGCGTATTGTCCAAGGAACTCCACCTAATGCACCCCAGTTGGGAGGTCGGCGAACAGGACTGCGAGGCCCCCAAAAGGAACGTCTTACTCCGCACAACCCGACAAAAGCGAAAACACCAGCGAGATGCCGGCTTCGCATAATTTTTGTCGTTTTGCGCCATTCGCATGAACCAACATATGTCCATATGGCTGTACGTGGACACCGTATTACTTTGCATCTTCGTAGTGGAGACAGTCATTCCGGAGCTGCTTGGTAAACAACTCCTGTTTCTCCACGCACACAGAGTATATATATCCAGCCATCCTTCCGTCTTCCACGCCAGACTGACAAGAGGGGATCATATACACGACAAAAAGGCGCCACCTCGCAGTCCTTTTACTTTTTGCGATCAGACAAGACAGCACATACGCAGACGTCGGTTCACTTCATTCGATATGGATATCCGAAAACGACACGTGATAAATGTGACGGAGAGTGTACCCGGTACTCCGTGGAGGGCATTGAGGTGCCCTCAACTTGGAAAAATGTAACGACGAGAACAAGAAATCGACTTGAATCGACACACGATACGCTCCAAATCATATCCAGATATGACACACATACGGCGTACGCCAAAAGCCAACAAAAAGAGAGAAACAAAAAAAACCGAACCGATCACATCAACCTCGGTCAGCGTCACTGCGTTGCCACGGGCAGCAGAGTCTCAAACTCGCTCATGATGCCTTCATCCGTGTTGATGCTGCTGATCATCTCCTCCTGCGTGAAGCCGACCCAGAACGCCGGGTTGATCTGCTGCGCCTTCTTGGCTCGGTAGATCTCCTGGGCCACACCCTTGACCTGCCCGCTGGCCGTATTCGCCGCCCTCCAGACGTCGCTGAGCTTGTTGAGCGCGCCAATGTTCAGGCGGATCTGCTCGCGCAGGTCCTCCTCGTCCTGGATGTAGTACAGCGCCCACTTGCTGAGGTGCACAATCGACGACAGCGTGATGACGCACGTAAAGAAATGCGTGTGCGACAGCAGCGGCACGGCCTGCGTTACCATCTTGCTAATCTCACAGGCCGCCGTGATGGCGTGGCGCGTGTGCGTGTTAAAGGCATCGCCGCTGGGCACGTGGCTGTGCGGCGCGCACGACGTCACGCTGCGGGTGGGCGACGAGTCCAGCTGCGAATGCGGCTGGTGCAACATGATTGAGCAACTGGAAAAGAGACACGCCAGGTCAGCAAGGCGCACAATACGGCGACGACGACTCAAATCGAGGACATTGAGGAAATCGCAACGCATCCATCCAACTTACGCATGGGTAATAAAGTGGGCCTGGAACATCATCTCGTCCAGTTGACAGTGCTTATTCAGGTCGTCCCGCTTGCTGGCAGGCAGGTGCATCCGCCAGTTGGACAGCATCGACTCGATCTTCTCGAGGTTCTCGTCCATCGGGAACAGGATCGGCGGGCACCGCATCATGCGGCCGAGGATCCGCGCCGCAGCAATGCGGTACGCAAACGACGAGAACTCACGCTCTTCGCCGGTGAACAAGCGGTCGTCAAAGTCCTCGATGTATGCCGGCGGCGTCGGAATGTTGCCAGTCAGGTACTGCTGCTCCTCGCAGGGCAGCGCGACTTGCGCGGGGACGTCAAACAGCGCGAAATTGGTCACCCGATGCACGCCGGCCACCATGCCGTCGACCACAAACAGATCCCACCACGTGCGCCGCCAGCATTCTTCGAAAATGGGGTTGCCGCGTCCGTTGGCCTCGGCAAAGCCACGCTCATGCAGGCCAATGTCCAGCGCGATCCGCTCGACGTCGCTGAGGATCTCACGCGCCTGCTCCTGCTCGCAGCTACCGTCCAGCCCGACAACCAGCATGATCATCGCCTGCACCAAGAAGCCGTCCTTGGGACACGACGGAAGGTAGATTAGTTGCTTGGCTTCGTCAAAGAACATGGCCCGCGCCGGGCCGGCGTTGATGTACAGGGAGCCGATGTACCGCATAGCCGCGATGAGGTGGCCGACGTTGGACGAGCTGTCTCTGGCAAGCGACAGCATGACATCCTTGGGCAGCGCAAACGGGTGGCCGCCGTAAAAATAGTGGTAAAAGGCGTCGAAGCAGCGGTCCTCAATTGGCGCGATAGGTGCCACGTTCCCTCCGGTTAGGACCACGTTGCTGCCGTTGGCGCCGTATCCATTCCCGTAGAGACTCAGCTGTTGGGACACAGATCCTGCCGGCGTAGAACACAGGGGTGCCGATGTTCCAGCTACCGTTCCGGAATACGCGACGGTGCCAGGGGGGAGCGTACCGATGGCATTGGCGGTCGTGTATCCTGACGTGACGGGTCCGATTCCCGTGGATTGTGCATATGCGGCTGACACGGTGGCCAGGTCCTGGGGTGCGGCCGTGTGTGGTGCGGCACCGAGAAGCATGGGACAGCTGTCTGGGGCAGACGCAGCCATGCTTGTGGCCAACAGTGAGCCCGGTGGCGGCGAAGACGACCTCATCCGCTTGTTGGGCTTCCGTGGCCCTTTGTAGCCGCGGCGTGAGGCGATGTAGACGCACTCCATCTCGGCCATCTTGCAGCGGGAGCAAGGGACCTGTCCATCGCACTTCAGGTGCTTGCTGCGCTACAGTACAGAGATGGATGTTAGCTCGCGAAAGAACGTTGGCCCTCGTTTTCTCGTCCTTATCTCCTTGGCCTTTTAGTAGAACAACTTACGCATCCTAAACAGGCCGTCGGCACGGCTGTGAAAGGCTGCCCGATGGGTGAGCGGTTCTCCTGGCTGGTGTTCTGCGACGTGTCACTCGGGCTCGTGTTGGAAGCATTGGCGTTGCCCTCGTCGTACGCGGAGAGCGTCGGCGTTGTGTTGGTGACAGCCCCGGAACTGGCCAAGGATGTCGGCGGCGGCGGCGGCGGCGGCGGCGGTTGCTGCTGGCTCTGGAACGTTTGCTGCTGGAATGGTTGTGCCGAAAGCGCGTGGGTCTGCAGGGGCGGTGGTGCTTGAAGGGGCTGCACTTGAAGCGGCTGCGAATGGAGAGGCTGGGCCGGGTGAGATTGCAGCTGGTGCCCTTGCGACACGGGGAGAGACTGAGAGAGCGGCTGATGTTGTTGGTGTTGTTGGTGCTGCTGGTGCTGCTGGTGCTGCTGGTGTTGCTGGTGTTGCTGGTGCTGCGGGTGCTGCTGATGCTGCTGGTGTTGCTGGTGTTGAGGTGGCTGGTTCGGAAGATGATGCGGCTGCGTGAGATTACCCGCGCCGCTGAGAGTGCCAGGAGCACCGGGTGGTACGCTGGTCAGCAATCCGTTCATCAGAGGCGCGCCAGACCCCAACAAGGCCGATGCGCCGTACGGATGGGAGTCCATCGCGGAGCTTGTTGCTGTGCTGACCGGGACGGCGGTGTTTGCGTCGGCAGTTGTCCAATGAGTCTCCATCAATGCGCTGGTGTCCAATTGCGGAGAGCAATCCCTTTAAGCGATGTCTTCGGGATGCGGCCTCGGATGGTAGGCGTGTCAAAGAGGGAGAAATGTGTGAGGTAACAGGGCGAAAGCGAAAAAGCGAAGATCCAGAAGTGGGCGGCGGAAACACATCTGTGTATTCGTGTAGTTTGTGAAAGGAACACTCTGCATTAGTGATCTAATCAGGTCGTCGCTCCATGTCTCTCCCTACTGCAAAAGAGTTTGACGACAGAGATGGCTCGGCGTGGTAAATGCCAAGGAAAGAGAAGTTCGGTGATCTTTTTGAATAAAAAAGTAAAAGAAAGCAGAACAAAATGAGGGAAGACGAAAGAACAAAACCACAAGCGCGTGTAGCTCCAAAGTAGAATTGGTCCAAAAGTGCGAACACAATGGTTTTTGGTTTCCGTCGATGGCGAAAGCACACAGAAGCTCACAACTAAGGAGTCTAAGGTGCAGTGGTCTCCTTGTAGCGCTTGTGCTCAGTCCCTTACGCCATCCGTGACTTGGGCATTTGGCGAACAATTTCCGTCGTTTTCGTAGCGACTATCGGTGCACACAACAGTGGGCGCGCCAGGGTGGGGATGCAACCACACGGACTCGTTGGGGAAACGATGTGGTCGCCAGAGACAAGGATGTGCGACGCAGCGATTGAACGGTAACGAGAGCTACCAAAAGTATGAAAGGCAGACAGGCAGAATCATACCAAGTACGTCGTAGCGACTCTTGACTGTCCTCCGTAAAGAGTACTACACCGTACGACATACGACATACGACGTACAGGCTTGGCACATCTTGTTGGACTTTGGCTCTGTGTGGGAGGCGTTTTGGGCTAGAGGATGGCGGATGGCGGATGTTGGATGTGGCGATTACTCGACGGCGTGTAACACCGATCTCATTCGAACGGACCATTTGCCATGGATTAACGGAAGCCACCCGTCAATCGTGTCGATCAAGAGGCAGGGGGCGGACTACCGGTGGTTATTTCAGAAAGTGGAAATTGCTGCACCGATGGAGACGTGTTATGCCTGGCGAGTTCTTGATTATCATATGTTTTCGTCAGCACTGAGCGATTCTGCAAAGTTGGGGATCCCTGCCTCGCGGACGATGGCACAAGCTAGTGCACACGAATCGGGGGCGTGTCTCGGAGCCACATTGCTAGCTGCTTGTGGTGCTGTGCAGTGCAACTTGTAAAGCGCAACGTGAAATGCAATACTCCGTACGTCGTTGCAGTCGCCGGGCGAGATAAGAGAGATGGAACAAGAATACTGGTTCGAGTTGCCTGGTTGTCAAATCGATCGAGATGTTGACCAAGCGTTGAAATGTTTTTGAGAAGCAGCTCCAACAGCAAGAAATCGAGACATGTTGACAGTCGCTGCGTTTCTTCGGTTTGTGCACCATGTCTGTTTGGCGGTGTAACACTTGTCTGCCATTAAGACTCGGCTGGTGGTGGGCTAGTCGCGCCCTGGTCGATTGTCAGCCTGCTGTTGGCCGTTGGCAGGATCTCGACACCCACTGCCCCCCAACTTGTCCTGACCCATCAATTACTGCCGATGCAAGCGCAATCAAGGAGGCGATCTTCGCACTGGCTTCGACTGCTTGAATGTGCTTTCCACGCCAATTTGGCCGACTGCCATGTCGCCATGGCCCGTGCATATACGGAGTAGTGTTGACCACATGCACGCTCCTTGTCTTGTCCCCCCACCTTGTATTACCAAAGAGGAATGTGTCGCTTTGGGTTTCGGCTGGTTGACTGCAATCTTGGATAGCGTAGTGGCCTGCATGAACCCAGGACGCGGTTGCGATGTGATTTGGCAGTTAATATTTTGTCCCGCACTCCGTTCTCAAAGATGTTCTCCATATTTCCAGCTTCATCCATTGCTTGCATTTAGGAATCATCTCCAACGGCCGTGCGTCGATGATATACTTGGTCCAAAGAGCAGGCCAGGGCATAGAAGGACGTCTCGCAAAGGAAATCAGAGCCAGCAGTGCATTTCGCTGTGTTGCCTTTTAGCGGTGCTCGATGCCCCTCAAGGAAAGGTCATTAGCGCCGTTCCTGCGGCCCAACGAGGGGCGAGTGGTCCGCCGATGGGGATGATTCGAAAGAACGATGGCGTGGCCGTTGCAGAAAGGTGGAGAGGATTGGAAGCTAGATCCGGGCTAACAACACATCTCGCCAAACTGAAGGCAACATCAGGGCCGGCTTCGTCTCCCGAAAGATCATGGTGTGTTGCCCAGACCTGCATGCTGTACAGGTGAGAGGGACTAGGCGTGGAAACGGAGCAATGGCTCCACACGACGAGAGCCGCTTCTTGCGTGAGCAGGTCGTCTGTTTTGACCAGCACAATTCCTGCACAGCGAGATGTGCGCAGACACTGGAACTCTCGGGCTCATCACTCTAGATGTCAGTACTCTGAACATATAAGCAAGAGTTTGAGAACTGCGAGTTCCAGTGACGGCCAACAAAATTAGACGTTTGTACCTGACCCCAGTATGTTGCATCCATGTTCAATAGTCAAAGCGATGTGGTCTCGACGAGGGGCGGAGCTCGAAAAAACGTTCTTCGAAATTCCCCTCGCCGGGTGGGGGGAAATGAGAAGCTGCACGCAAGACTGGCCCATGCTCTTCTCTGTGGCTGCATCGTGCAAAGTTTCATTTCAGCTCGACAGGGGTGAACGCAATGCGAGAAACCAACGGACGACGCACTCCACCAAGACTGGCATACATATAATGTGATGATGAGGGAACGGATGGTAAGCCGTCGACTTGGGCTAGAATACGCTGTACTCCGTATGTGGGAAGCGCCGAAGCAAATGGCGTTTCGTTTCGCTATCTGCTCTTGTGAATCTCCACTGACGTGCATCGGTTTGCCAGGAGCGACGGACATCTGCATTCCCTTGTGTTGACTCGGATGTCCCAGAACGAAGTAGGCCCCGTTTTCGAAACGAACGGGACAAACCATGGACCAGCGTCATGTCTACATCGTAGAGTTGCTGTTCAACAGTGCCTGGTGCCGTCAACCAGTGGGAAACGAGCCGACGAGTCCCACGAGTATGTGGTGGATCTTCGTGTTCCCTGTGTTCCCCCATAATGTCTTGATACCTTGAACAAGTCATCTCGGTTAGCAAGGTTGCGCTGCCAGACCATCTCTTTGCAAACCAACTTTCTTTTCTCTGTTCCGCGGCCTGTGCATATTCTTTATTCTTTGTGGAAAAACCGGAGACGAAAGAACCGTTTTTCCAGATGATGTCTCTCCCAGGTGTCTCAAAACGGCTGGGGCCGTCGAGCTAGTTTTCCGCAACGGTAACACCTGGGCGGTATTGCGTGGAATACGACGTACTTGTGGGTGGTGGCGGACGATGGCGGACGATGGCGGAATGTGCAAGACTCGCCAATTCTTGCCAATTCTTGCCAATCTTGCCGTGTAGTTCTGCACGGGCAAACAGTGCCCGCCTATCCTGTACTCCTTCATGGCAGGCACTGCCCGAAAGAAGCATACTTACATCGCACGATGATCGGATGCAAAATGGCGGCGGATGGCGTTGAATGTCCAGACAGTTGGGCATGAGAAGAGATGAGAAGAGATGAAAACCAGACAAGACGGGGAAAACAGGGCATGACGAGAAAACACAAAAAGGGGCGACGAAAGAGGGCATGACCCCAGAGGGAAGGAACGAGACAGTCACATGAGAGCAACCACATATAAGGAAGGAGCATAAAATAACAAGCGAAGGAAGGATGTCGATAGTTTGCTTGCATTGGGGGAAGGAGAGGCTGCATATCCGCTCCTTCCTCAAGACATGGTGATGTTTCTTGTCGATGAGACAACTTCTTTTCACCGCAAAACACCAAAACAGTATTTACGTCTTTACGTCGACTCGCTTTGGTTTGCAATATGCTTGTCTCCGATTGTGAATCCTTGTGTACACTATAAGTACAGAAAATCAAACCCGACTCTCTCAAAAAGAGCAAGACGTTTACCGTCATTATCATATCATCATTATAGGTAGTATTTGAGACCCAGGCCCAGCGACTCGCACTGCGGCTGTTCGCGGAACTCGGCCTGGCTGCTGGCGGGCCAGTCGAGCAGGTGCACCGACACGCCCTTGGCCTTGGTCGAGGCGGTCCAGGCACCGCTTGCCTTGACGATGGCAGTCGTGTTGGTGAAGCCGCGGGCCTGGAGAAAGCCGGCGTCCGGATTGGGCGAGTAGGTGCGGGCGAAGGCGGCAAAACTGTCGACGACGTACTGCGAAAAGGGCAGGTCACCGTCGTCGCGGAAGGGCAGGCCCATGCGCGCAATGTTTCCAAACACATAGTACAGCTCGCCCGAGTGGCAACGGAAGTAGGGCAAGCTGGGATCACCAAATGGGTGGGCATCGGTGGCGTTGGGAGCGCAGACCGTGGTGCCCGGCCACCCTGTAGTCTGGTACGAGCGGTCAAACTCGTAGTAGTAGGCGGCGTCAAAGATGCCGGTCTGGAGACCGGCATAGACAGTGGCCTCATCGACGCAGCGGAAGACGGCGTCAGTCGACAGACGAGAGCTCATGTTGTACAGGTCGAGTGTGGCGTTGAAACCTGTCGTGGGGATGGGGAACAGATCGGAGGAGACGTTCTTGTAGCCTTGCGACGCCAGGTACGTCGATTCCTGGCTCGTAGCATCGGCGAGTGACGCCTGCTGAGACGGAAAGTCGATAAAGGGGGCGCCGTCGTCGCGCATGGTGCCCATCATGAGTTTGTACGGCGCGGCTGTGTTGTTGGCGGTCGTGTTGACGGTGCCGAGCTGCAGGCGGTCCGACAGGATGTACGTGCCGTCAACGACTATGAAGCGCGCGACGGCCTTGAGGCCAACGAGCTGTTTTGCCGGTATGGCGCGCAGGCAGTCGACAATGGCCTCGGCGGTGGAGTTGGCCGAGGTGCTGTTGGCGCCGCCGGTGGTGCAGTTTGCGGCCTTGAGGACGGCCTTGCCACCGACGTTCATCACCTTCTCAATGGTGTAGTACTCGGAGTACGACTTGCCATAGTTGAGACCGCCCAGGTTGCTCATGGGCAGCGCAGCAGCAAACTTGCCGAGAGCCAGCGGCGAGGCCATCATGGCGCGCACGGAGCCGGCACCGGCGGACTGGCCGAGGATGGTGATGCGGTCCGGGTCGCCACCGAAGTCTGCAATATTGTCACGGACCCAGTCGAGAGCGAGGATCTGGTCCGCCAGGCCGTAGTTGCCGTTGAGTCCACCATGCTCGCTGTCCAGCGCCAGGTAACCGAGCGTCGAGAGGCGGTAGTTGATGGTCACAACGACGACGTCACCGCGCGACGCCAGGTTGCCGCCATCGTTGGTCGGATCCGAGCCAGTGCCGCCCGTCAGACCGCCACCGTGCATCCAGAACATGACGGGGCGCAACGCCGGGGCTACTCCCGGCGCCGATGCAGACGGCACCGGCGACGACAGGGATCCAAGCTGAGGGGCCGGCAGGTAGGGAGTGAATACGTTGAGGTACAGGCAGTCCTCAGAACCCACACCACCCGACTGCGCGCACGCCGAGCCGGATTTGGTGGCGTTGACGATGGGCAGCACAGTATTGTTTGTGGTGGAGGTGCTGTTGAACGTGGCGGTGGTGGTGCGGTTCCAGTAGGGCGTAGAGTAGGTGAACCGCTCTGGCTGGGGCGCGTAGCGGATGCCAAGGAAGCGGAAGGAGTTGTGATCACGGCGGCCAACAACCTGTGCGACGCCGTTGGCGCCGTTATCAGGACGGTCGACCGAGGCCCGAACAGAGACGGTCCATGTCGGGTCGGTGTTCGCAGACGAGTGGTTCGAATAGGGTGCCGACTGCGTGCAGAGCGCTGATAGCGTCATGTCGGTCGTGTCGACGGCCTTGGTGCTATTAAAAGCGGCAATGTTGCCGCTGGCGTCGACGGTGCGCCACGAGGCCGGTGCAACAGAGCCGCTATTGCTGGTGGCATCCTGGGCGGCACTGATCCAAAAGCGGGAGGCCGGGCCGGCTTGGTTCAAGTACACGAGGTAGTCCAGCAAGGGCTGAATGCTCTTGACGGCGGCAGCTGAGCTGTTTCCGGCACCCCAGAGCTCCTCCCCAAGGGCCTTGCAGTCAGCTTCGGCGCTGGCATAGACGCGTGGGCTCAGCAACAAGAGGGCAGGCCTAGTTGATGCACCGCCTACAATATCACGTTGTCAGTCACACGGCGTTCGCATCTCGTTGGGGGCGGGGGGGCGGGTGCACTTGGCGCTCCGATTGCTTACCAGAAAGGTCGTTGTCAACAAGCAGCGTCACGCCAGATGCTGCAGAGATGACAGTGTTCTGCGCCCTGTGTGACGCCTTGGCGTGCTCAGTCACAGGCACAGCAATGGCAATGGCGACGATGCCGAGAATGGCAAAGGCGAGTGCGGCCATCTTTGTCTTCCGCCTTGTCGCGAAGAAACGGGAGAGCCGAGATGGGGTTGCCGCCGTCAATTCTACTGCTTTTTCGCCCGAATCTGTCGATGCCGCCGACGACGCAGGCGGCGACGATTCTGCCGCCATTGTGCGGTCCATTGTGGTGTTATATATGAATTTCGGAGTGGTCCAAAAGGATACAGGGCCCAGCCGCTGCCTTTGTTTTTCCCTCCGTCCGTCTCCAAGACTACCGCTTAGACGCTCGCCTGGGTATTGTAGAAATGAACAAAATAGATGAACGCACAGCGTCGTTGTACCGCTTAAATAAACAATGGCGGGAGGGAGACAACACAGCACGCAAGGAGAGCGGAACAGCGGCGTGATGGATATCGAGAGGCCAACAGACGAGAATGAAATCCCCTTACCGGGGGACCGGAGCACCGTTTAGTCCATATAGGCACGGCACGTAATAAGGAGCTTGAGTGGACGGGAGGGAGGGAGGATGTTGTAAAAGGCAAGGAGACGATCCACGTGGAGGGGAAAGAGAAGAGAGGAGAGAGAAGACGTCAAAGAAAAGAAGAAAGAACAAAGAGAGCACAATCCGACAAGTGGATGAAAGCGGCTGTGAAAAGAAAGGCGTGCAAAGCAACTGGGGAGAAGACGAGACGAGACGATTGGAAGACGCCGAGCGCAAGCGGTCGATCACAGCTAGACCTCAAACACCACAATATAACCGTAGGTGGTCCAGGTGTGCTTTAGCCAGCGTGCCGGAAAGTTGATGCTCGGCGGCACCCGTGGAATTAATATTCGAATATTCGAAGGTGGGAGGATTCTTTCCCCGGAGGCAACGAACGGACTCTGGTCTCTGACAAGTATTGCTCGGTGCGCTGACTCCGTCTGGTTGCGCTAGCTTGCGAAGGCGAGGGAGACGGGTGTCATGACAATTGGACAAAACAACGCGTCGAAGCCACAAGAGGGTTGGGTTTGGAAGAGGTAACTTTGTAGTTCTGTGAGCAGTTGGGATTTGTGGCTCCCCCTTGTTGACGCAAGGGGATCAGAGGAAAGAGCAATTACGGAGTGCTCCATAATTCTTTTGTTGATACGAGACGGGAGGGAAAGGGTAAGAAGGCGCGATCGATGCCAGGAACAGCGTCGTGCTGGGGTCGCTCCTTCTGTGTGAATCAAATCTGTGGCGGCCACGTTTTGGTGAAACGTGCGCTCTTTCTATTTTGCAGTTTTTCCTTCTACTCTAAACCGTCCCGCAGCAAGTCCAGCCGTATTGCCGTGAAAGGGTTGCAGTTTCCGTTCCTGTGCCTGGGCGCACCAAAGCGGAACACGACCCAAGCGTTTCGAATCACTGCGCGCTCTCCGTAAAAATTTGTCTGTAGAGAGGTAGGCCCCGGCGCAATGTATTCACCTCGCCCAGACTCGGAGCAGCAACAGCAGATTCGAGTGGTCAAGACGTCTTGGCAGGGCAAAAGTCTGGACTGGGCCGGTGCGCTGCATTTCTCAAAGGGGAAAGCACCGGCTGATCCGGCGAAAAGGGCAAGAACAAAGTCGTGCGGAGCGCGAGTGCACCCGCGACGTGAGGCAAGAACGAGTGGCCTACGAAGTAGTTGAATTACCAGCCAATGCAAAAGAGAAAGCGGGAGGCCGCACGAGACAAGCATCACCGGAGCGAGCAAATTGGGTTCAAAAGGCACGGGGCGCTGAGACCGACTGCTTGGCAGGGGCTCCTGCTGGTCCAGTCCCTCGAAGTGCGATGTAAAATGCTACGCTATCCTCACCGTCAGTGGTCAGCATAGGTCTAGAATTGCTGGTTTAGTCTGAAGTATGTGCAGTCGCCGGAACTCGAAAGTTGGGTTTTTATATGCAGAGCCATTTAAACCTTTCAAAAAAAAAAAACAAAGCTCGTCAAAGCGCACCGTAGTTGCATATATGGAGCAAATGCACGGTCTTGCCATGTGCATGACGCCGGCTTCAAATATCTGACAATATCTTACCATATATTTCCTATTTCCTATATTTCCTGTCGAAGCTGTGGCTAGACAGAACGACAGGCGACAAGCTGCCAACAACCCGCCGTGACAACCAAAATGGCGACATATATTGGCAGTTGCTCGTCTTGTGTTCATCTGTGCTAACGGCCTTGGCCCTGTTCGTCTCGCCGTCATTTCTCTCTTCGATCCCTCTTTCTGACTTCGTTCTTTCCACGTGTATTTCTCTTTTTCACAAGCTCCTTCCTTCCGTTTCAAGCTCTCGCTCCTTCCATTTCACTGCCAATTTGTGTTTGTGGTACCCCTGATCGTTAGGGCTTGTCCGTCCCTGCCAGTTTGGTTGATCCGAATTCAGAGGCTTGCTAGTGTACGTAAACCTGTTTTCACAAATGACACGCAAAATGTCTTGCATTCAGCTACTGGCGGGAATCGTTCGTTTTCCATCAACAGCATTTCACATACAGAAGACATGCCGTAGACGCCGTGTTGCATACCTCCATACGTCGTCCTGTCGTACACTCTACTTCGTAGGTAAACGCCGAGAAGTCCGCATTAACTCGCTGGTTATAGCGTAAGTGCTACAGACATGGACAAAAATAAAATATAAAATATAAAATATAAAATATAAAATATAAAATATAAAATATAAAAAATAAAATATAAAATATAAAATATAAAATATATTATTATTATTATCCGCCTTTCTCAGCCACTCCTGACTATTAGCGACTAGCTAGACAGAACCCTCTAGGGAAAAA
>WNLO01000260.1:0-15000 GCA_021398005.1 Sporothrix luriei | reverse complement strand
GTAGTAAACGGCATTTGTAGACCGGGGTGGGACAACCAAAGGTTTGTCGTTTGTTTGCAGTTTGTTTTTATCTTTTCAGATCTGCGGAGCACCTGTCTCGGGCCAATCCCCTTTTTTTTTAAAAAAAAAAAAAAAGATCAAAAGTCTTGTGTCCTTCCAGAAATTGTTTCTTTAAAAATATCACCGCTAAAAATAAAACAAACCCGAGTTTCGCCTTGCCTTGCCGTGTTGTGATTTCTGTTTGGTTTTATTACTTTATTTCACTTTTTTTTTCATAAAAAAAGAGAAAAAGAACTCCCCTAGAAGTAAGCACCAGCATCGCCTTGTGAGGTATGGAAACGTGTAGCACATGCCGCAACACACGGCCTTGCATATACACAAAATACGTACATCGTAGGGCACAGTACACAGAAAACGAATACAAAATGTCCTGAGAACCATGCGTCGGGATGTCTCACTGACTCCCCCCGTTCTTTCCCCCCCTTTCTCCCCGCTCCCAATTCTTACCTCTCCATCACCTCACCAAAACTTGGCCAGTTACATGCGGCCCTCGCGTGGTGATTGACTCGTCATCGTGTGTCGTTGTGATCGATCCTCCAACGGCCGAGACAGATTGTGGAGCATGTGTTCTTCCTTTTTCTCCCCCTATACGTTCATTTGCTCACCCTTTAATCTCCATCTCCGCCTGCTGAGTGCACACCAACGGTCTGGCGATGCCGGCCGGCATAAAAAATGGCGTTAAAGCAAGACATACCGCACCCTGCGTCCTGTTCTCTGCGCCGGCTGTTTTGGGAGGCAATCGACATACCATCTTGCGTCTCCGGCGTGAGGCGTGATGTAACATGCATTGTATACATATGCATCTAAAATAGGGGCAGAAAAGGACGATGTGCGTCTAGGATACATGTAGAGGAGAAGTGACCAAATACAGAGTTGCCTGCCTATGCGTCCTTAGCTGGGCCGTTTTTCTCTGTGCGTGCATGTCAAGTCGTAGCGCAGTTGCGCTGTTGTAGTGCATATTCCGTGGGCTGTCATGCATATGTTTTGTTTTGTTGTTATTCGTTGTCGTCGTCGTTGATCTGAGTACTTTTTTTAGGCACCAGTCTCTCCCTAATTTATTTTTCGAGTTTCAATACTACTCATAGTGCTCTTCTCATATTTTGAACCTTGCCTCTTTCTGGCTTTTTTTGCTCACTACATACCTCCTTACCCGTCCTTGATCATTTCCTCGACTCCTTTTTCCATCTGGGGAGAAGCTTGTCCTGGTAGCTCGTTGCCTCTTTCGGCGACTCCAAACGAGCGCTGGCATTCTTCTTGTCCTTTTGGGCAACGGTGGTTCCACGACCCATTGGTCTTTTCTCCTTTCAGCCGTTTCTGGCAGGCCATCGGACCAGCCTGCAAACCGATCGCTTGCTCCTTCTCACCTTGGATGGCTGATACGTGGTAGACGGGAATGAAAACCAATAGCGCGTTCCAGACGGGTCCCCCATTGATCCACCGGCCGTTGACTTTTCCGATCCTGCTAGGGTCGTCCCCTTTGCTCATCGGTTCTTTTCTTTTTCTTTTTTTTTTTTTCTTTTTTTTTTTTGTTGTTGCCGACTTGTCGTCGTCTGTTTCCCCTTTCCGTCCTGGCTTCAATGGCGAAGCTAAAAGCGCTGCTTGCCATGCCCATGTGCTCGTCCAGGTGTGCTCGTGCCAACGATGCTCGCTTTTGGCCTGTTTGGGTCTTTCTCACTGGGAATCTGACAGGGTTCATGGTCGATCAGGGGAATTTCGAACGGAGAAAGACAGGGGAGGCCTGATCACAGCGCGTTTGAGAAACACATGTGGATATCCTGTGGATATTCGCCGGCTTTTTGACCTTTTGAACCGATTTTCACAAACTCTTTCAGTGGCACCGCGAGATCCTTTACTTTTTCATTCTTTGAAAACGAATGCCGTTCTTCATCACACCTGGCCTGCTGCTTCTTTCCACACACGCCCCTCCAGAGCCATGGTCGCCTGATGCTCGTTTCACTCATCCTGCCCTGATCGGACTGCTGTAACCATGGGTCCGCATCGGGCAGAAGTCTGTCGCTGAACCTGCACCTCTCTCTGGCAAGGGTTTGAAAGACTGTCAGCTTTTCCATGTGCCTCTATTCCGTGACGACCAACGTCGCCTTGCTCGTTTACTTGTTAAGTTTCTGACTGCCGACGTAATTGCTGTTTTATTTCTATGTGACCCGCATCATTCCATCACAGACAGCAGCACAGAGTATTCCGTACGCCGTGCTCATATCCTACCTGACCTTTCCCTGCTCAACCGCTTCGTTCCCCTCTTTATGTCTGCGCCGGGCCCTCTTTTGGGCCTCGCGTTGGGCCCCCCCAGGTCACTATTTTGGCCTCCCATGTTGATCTTGTTTTACTTTTTACCTTTTATTTTTTGGTGTCAAGCAACGGCCATGAGCATCAACAATTTAAAAATAACCGAAAATAACCAACCAGCGGGCTAAAGCACAGGAAAAGTAAAGGTACGACCGACATACGACGTAGAGAGATGTCGCAAACAAAAGGTTCCTCTTTTGTGGCCTGCCGCCGTTTCCGCAACTGCTCGCTTCGTGGTTCGCACACCCTCAGCCCAACGATAGTCTGGGGAACCGTCCGATGACAACTGCGACAGCAACGCTGGCCGCCAAAATGTAGAGCCAAAATAACCAAACAGCTGAAAGACATGGTTGTCTTTCTTTGTTTCTTCCAGGGAGGTACGTACATGTACTGTGCGCGGGTCACCAGCCCAGCCGTGCTGGATTCCATCGGACGACTTCCACACCGAAGAACAGGCTAATTCCCATGGTGCTGCGCAGTGAAATTATAAGGACTTTGGCAGGTGGGAAATAAAAAACAAAGGAGGAATAAAAACAGCAAATAAAAACGTGGTATCGGCATGGAGGTATTTGTTTTTGTTATTTTGATGTATGCTCTTGATTTGTCCATTATTCTGTACGATGCCCATCTTCCGCTTGGTCTTCTTTCTTGCCTTTTTGCCGTCTGCCCCATTTCGAGGATTTGTATTACACTCTTGTTTATCTGTCTCGCCATCCCGGAATGCAGTTATCGGGTGAGACAAACAAGTTGTGAAAGAGAGGGTGCGTGTGTGCGTCGTAAATATTCCGCCCTTTTTGCCATGCATTTGTTGTATGAAAGTTGTGTATATGTAATACATCTGTGTATCCGAAATATACCGCTTTTTGTACGACGCAATTACTCCGTACAGTACAAGTATTACGGAGTGGAGCCGGTGGACGTCGTCCTGCGAAGGCAGGCCGAGCTTCTCAAGAGTCGCCCGCAGTTGAAAACTCATGGTCCACCTTATCGCTAGCTATGGAGCCATCGCAAGTGCAAGGGTCCCGCAACTGCCCCTTCATCTCTCTTCCTCGCCGGGCTGTCGTCCCAAAACACGCGCCCTGTGGTTTCCGTCTTTCCTAAACGGGCATTGGGTGGTGTAGGGGGCGTTCTTTCCATATTCCCCCGTGGTTAAGTCTTTTGTACTACATCCCAGTAGGTTCTCGGCTTTGATCGCTCCTGCCTCTGCGTCTTTGTCCTTGCCCAATATATTGATCGCTAAGTAGAAATAATGAAGCAACGCACTGCAGCCCTGGTGGCTCTTTCCCTATTATACGGCCAATGCCTTTCCCGCAAGCCGCAACAGCTTTTCTGCAACGTCAGCCATACTCCGTACTATCGAATGCAATCCAGCACTCGGGATGCCGTTTTGCGTGCTGATGGAGATCAAAGATCAATGCGGATTCCCAAACCGCCGTCTCTGGATTCCGCAACCGCCGCCTCGCCACACCACGCCACGCCAGCTCTCCAGCTCTTTCCGGACGCGCGAAAGTGGTCCTTTCTCGAACAGGCAAGAACAGATCACAAAACCAACACGAACACTAACCAGGTAAAACCACATCTCCACACGAACGAGCTAACCCTGGCTTGCTCCTTCCTCCACTCATGCCAAGGACGTCCTCTGTCTCCTCTTTCGCGGAGTAACCACGACCCGTGCAGTGGCTCTGCCAATTCCCATCTTGGTGCTTCGTGATACTGCGTACTCCGTAGACTACTCCGTAAACCAGACTTCGTTTTTTTGCCCCATCCTGCCAGGCACGAACTGGGACTCGTACGCCTCTCACGCCAAGCCGGATGCCATACTCAAGGCGCTGCAAACCGCACATCGTGCGTCCGGTGCATCTTGAGAGGCATTATCCCGGCATAGCATTACTTACGTCCTTTGTAGCTTGTGCTTTGTGCCAAGTTCCACCACGCCGCCGCGCCGCCGCCGCCGCCACCACCACGACTAATATACGACGTATACTATTGGCATTGCCAGAGTACCGGCTGCGTCACTGGCCTACCTTGCCTGACTGCGTCTCGTGGTAGCTCGCCATCAGGACCATCGCTCCACGTGAGTCTTAAGCCAAGCCCGAGCTTGGGATCCCCCGGTGAAAATCACAGTGCATACGATGTATTGGATCGCAACTCACCCAGCACGAGCACGAGAAAGACGAGACATGGCGGGCAGCAGCACAGGGCCTTGCAGCGTCTGCCCCATTGCAGATGCCAACCCCCCCCCACCTCCAAGCGACACACAAAGCCATGACGAGAACACCGGGACGTGCAGTCTCTCTGCAGACCGTGAGAAGCCGTCTGCCGAATGCAAAGTCGTCGTGTAAGATCCAATGCCGGTCCTGGTCGACTGGATGGCGCCAAGAGACACTCGTGGCCCATTTTGCTGTGGTGCTCATCCACATAACAGGACACTTGCGTCATCTCTCTTTATTCTTTTGCCTGCGTCTGTGTGTGTGTGTTACTTTTTCTTCTTCTTCTTCTTTTCTTTTTTTAACGACGTTTTTGTTGTCACCGTCTTCTCAGGCGCCGGCCGCGTCAAACAGCCGCATTGCACCCGGCCTTTGATTATGTCTTCGGATGCCGAAGGCGGTGGTGTGGCTCAGCTTTCAACAGCGGCCCGCACTCTACAACACGCCTTCTACTCCGTATTATTTTCCCTTTTGTCGTCTGTCCTGTTGTTTATGCTTCTCTTTCCTCATCCGCGTACGTACACGCCCCCCTCCTGTCCTGCTCACCCCCCTCCCGCCTCTGACCCCGTCCATCCCGTCTGCCCTTGTCAGGGAACTACGTTCGTTTAAGCTGGAGGGACCTGCTCTAGCATCCTTGTCAGCCGCTCTCCTTCCAACCTCAAGTCTCCAAAGTAGACGCAACCTATGTGCAGGTCCAGGTCAAGTGCGCTCCGCTAAGCCGCCTAGAATTAGGGCTGCCCAGTACACCCTTTTCTCTCCCATGGACCCCAAAACATAAAACAGATAATACACTGGGCCAGGCCCGCCCACCCCCTTATTTTCCATCCCCTTGTCCCTCCTCGTCCCCACAATGCCCAGCTCGAAACCAGCCTTGTGTCTTCTGGTCGCGTGGGAAAACTTTGGCGTGGCTGCCACCTCCGACGATCGTTCGAAATAGGTAAGAATGGCAAAGAAGGAGCGGGCCACATAAAAGAAACAGATACTCCGTAGAAGAGCTATGCAAAGAAACCCAGACGGGATTAACATGAAAACAAGAGGGGCAGGTGACAGGACGGGGGCTTTTAATAGACGAAAAAAAAAAAAAAGGAAAAGGGAAAATAAAGGACCAGCTGCAAATGACCAAAAGTAAATAGAAAACCAAAGACAAAATCGAGGACGACGCCATACATAATGGCCGAAAGAGGCAGTGGCCTACTCCGTATGTCGTACACGAACACGAGATCCCTCTCTATTCTTCGGTCCCTGGTCCGTATATGTAGTCTTTCCTCGCAGCATGCATAACTGTGGCCTTGTCTTGTCGGTAGCAGCTAACTCGAGCTTTTCTCATCCATCTCTTCCTTCCCTTGCCTTACATCCCTGTCGCGCCCATCTCTCTTTTTTTTTCTATTCACATCACTCACACCCCTCCCCGTGCATCGTTCTTGCCCCCCCTCCCTGCTATGCGTCACCCTGGCAAGCAATCCACCGCCGTCGCCATACCACACTCGTCCTGCCTCGCCGTCAGTGTCTTCTTTTTCCATGTTTTAAACCTCCCTCTACCCCTGCCTTTGGGTATCTGTATCACACTCTAGTATCATTAGCCCGACCCGTCAAAACATCAGCACAACCCGACCTACCGGCGGCGGTTTGTGCTGCTCTGCGGTCCTGGTCCATTCTTGGCCGGGATCCTGGCGTCCTTTGTCCGTGCCCCCTCTCCTTTTCGTTCTCGTGCGTCCCTTTCTGTCGTTGCTTTCTCTTCACTCTTTAATATTTTTTTCTCGCTCTTGCTTCTCCATATTCCCTCATCGACTCACACGCCCCTCCGTCCGAATCACCCCCCTGGCAGCCTTGCTCAAACGACAGGTCAACAGCAGATCGCCAACTTTGCTCCGTGCCTTTCTGGCATCGACGGTCGAACCTGCACGTTTCTTGGTCCGGCCTCCAGTGCATGGACTTGGTCAAAAGGCAAGCATCGACCGAGCCTATCCGGGATAAGTCAACGCAGCTGGATCGGATCGCCACGGAGAAAACTTGCTGCCCTGGTCTCCTGCCGTTCATGTGCTAGATTCTTGTCAACACTAGTGACTTTGCACGGAATACGGTACCTGGACATCACCCTGGACATCACCCTGGACATCACCAGCGGCTCTTTTTGGCCTGGACCTCATAGGCCTCTGTTTTCTTCTTCCTTTTCCACTTTCTCTCCTTCTTTGTTCTTCGCTCTCCGTGCTTGTAGCCTTCTTGTTTTGATTGTCTGCGGCACACTCCCTCTTCTCCTGTCCAAGCATTGGTTCCTTCTTGTGGTTTGCCAGCACGCGTTGTGCCTTCGCAGCACATAAACGTTTATTTTCCCCGTAACGAGTTGCAAACGAGCTTCAGATTGGAAGGAGTAGCCGCCACTCCAAGTATCCTTGACGCACCAATCGCCCAACTAGGCAAGGAAAGGTAATAGCCGGCCAAGCTCTTTCCTCGCTTTCCTCACTTACCTCTCCTTCCTCGCCTGCACACTTCCCGCACACGCACTTGCCTCTCTCACTCGCTCACACCTCCCATAACTGCACCACCACTCCACCGCTCCTTCTACTTTGTCCACAAGGCCAAAGGACGGGGTAGTAGTAAAAGGGCCAAAAACGTCCACCAGGATCCAAGGGGAAAGAAGCTGCCTGACACAACACAAAAGCCAAACGAAAAAGAAAAAAAAAGGAAAGAGCGACAAGGAAAGAACGATCAAGAAGACGTATAAACCTGGAAACCTCGCAAGAAAAGGGGGGAGGTGGCCTGACAAAAAAATCCACGATCTCTCCCTTTTGTTTTCTTTCCTCTCGTTTCCTCTCGTCTTCGTGTTCTCCCCCACCCACCTTGCTCTCTCCACCGTCGTCTTTTACTCCTCCTTGTCTCCGTGTTGACTCGTTCGTTTGCCTTCCTCCACTCGCCCACTTGTCTGACTGCCAAACTCAGCTAACGCCCGCCCGATAATTTCAGTCGTTTCACCTTTGGCAACGACACCTTGCCGTCCTCACTCGCCCACGCTCGCTTTCCTCGCCATTCCTTGCCTTTTCTTGCCTCTCATTCATGCTGTTTGGTCTCGCTATTCCCCGTCCATTTTGGGTCGTGTTAGCCACCGCCGCCGCCACCACCACCGCTACCACCGCCATCATCACGGCCACTGTCCCCGTTGGCCCTTTGTTGTTCGTACCCGTAGAAAGAAACAGAAACAAAACTCCTCGTCAGGCCAAGCGCACAGCAACACGTTCGACTAGTACCCATTGATTGCTCCGCGCCTCACTGCCGTGGGATCTTTCTTCGCTCTCCCAGGCCCGCCGTGCTCTCGTCTAGTCTGTTCACTTCCGGCGGTTTGCTCTTTTTCTGGGGCGGTCGGCTGAACGGAGAAGAGACCATAAATTCGATCCTACAACGCGACACAGCACGACAAAGCGTCGCCTTGGATCGCGTATAGGACAAGTCGCCCTTTATGTTGCCTCTCTCGATGTACACATGAGCTTTCGGCCTGGGAACAGCGTGTACTCTATTCCCTATTTCGCCCATCATCTCCCGACAGCATCGAGCCGTTCCGTCCTGAGTTGGCCGCCACCTCTACCTCCAGCTTGTTTATTGCAAGGTAATAAGATCCTCTTGCCGCTGGAGCACTTGCCCTGTATTTTCTCTCTCTCTTGCTGTTTCTCCTTCTTTTTCCCTTTTTTTATATTCCACTTGGGGGACCCAGCCTATTTCTTTCTTCGTTTTGTGCTTCTGACTCTCTTCCACTTGCGGTGTTGCTACCTGTCTTGCCTTGTCCTCTGGTTTTCCTGATCCATCTCCTGCCCGCTTGGGCTACAACACGCTCTTACACCTCTTGTCGTCTTCTGGACCTGCCGCTGGCTGTTTTGCGGCCCCTTGCACTCGCCTTTCTTTTTCCAGAGAACCCTTTATCGCCGTTAAGCCAACCATTTTGCGCTTTGAATACTTATTCCAGCTTCTTGTCGTCTTGATTCGTCGATCGCATCTGCACTCTTTCCAGACCGCCTCCACCACGCCGTTAGCTCACGTTTCCTTTTCGTCCTTTCTTCCCCTGTCTCCCCTCCCTCTTGTTTTCTTTGCCTGTCCACCACATCGATGTCTGGTGATTGTTTCTGCTTCCCCTCCACTTACCTTGCGTTCGCCCACTCGGGTGCTTTCTTCGTAATTCGGTCGGCATCAAACACTCGGTCTCCCACCTACCTCTCTTCATGATTATATCCTATCCGAATCCCTCTGCATCGTAGCCGTCTTAAACACAAAGGATGCTTACAATCAAACAGCCTTCGCACAACGGCTACCGGCCTGTCAATGATCTTCCAACTCCGCCAAACACGTCCCAGCCCTCACCGCCCCTTCTCTCCTGGGACGGGGACAAACAATATAGCAACTTTGTCATTTCATCGCGCCACCGGAGCCCGACGACATCCAGCCAGCCAATGTCAGCGCCTCAGCGTGGCTTGCCTCCACCGGCAGCCATGACGCTGGCTCAACAGGCACCACCACCGGGTCCGCCACAAGCATCTCCACAACCACATCAACAACCACACCCACAACAACAACAACAACAGCAGCAGCAGCAGCAGCAGCAACAACCACCGCCACTTCATCCTCAGGCACTTGCCACTTCGCAGCTCCCCCCACCACCGCCATGGCAACAACATGGCGGAGACGACACAATGCGTGCATGGCTACTGGCCAAAGCAGAGGAAGAAAAACGCCGCGCCGAAGAAGAACGAACGCACCAGGAGACACTCCGTCTCGAACAACGACGCACGGAACATGACATTCTCCGGACTTCGCTGGCCGGCGGCATTCCACCACCGATGGTGCCGGTTGTCTTTGCGGGCATGGCCGGGGGCAACCTGCCGCAGGCTGCTCTTGAATGGGCTCACCAGATCATGTTTCCGCATGGTCCGCCTCCTTTACCACCACCACCCCCACCGCCGCCGCCACATCATATGCAACAACAGCAGCCGCAGCAGCAACAACAACAACAACCGCCGCATCCACAGCTTCTAGTGGTTGGCCCAGGTGGTGGAGGTCACCATCCGCTTGATTCCCAACGTCCAGATACTCTGTCGCAACAGCAACAGCTTCTATCGCAACAGTCACAACCGCCACCACCTCCACCACCGCCACAACAGCAGCAGCAACAGCAGCACCCGCCACCGTTTGGACAGGGACCGTATGGGCCTGGGGCCAGAGACGAAGGTGGGCCTGGTAGTAGTGGAGGAGGACAAGGGCCTGGTTCATCTCAAGGAGGGGCTTTCTTGCCGCCAAATCCGCCATCACCAACTCGCCAACGCGGATTTACCCTACCAACATCCAGTGGACGGCCCGAACGAGGGGTACCAGCAGTCGGAGCCAGCGGCGCATCTTCAAACCTGCCCACGTTGAACACGAATGTGTCACACGGGACCTTTGGGCAGCAGCAGATTGATCTACAAGCCTCGCCGCCTATTCTTTTCCACCACTGGCAGCCTCCGGGTGTAGGAGGAGGAGGAGGAGGAGGAGGAAGTGGCGGAGGATCCGGGGGTGGCGGAGGGGGAAGCGGAGGCGGCTCGAGCCAGCCTACGGCATCAGGTTTGTTCCTCACATAGGCGTTACCCTCAATTCAATGATGACTCGTGGTATTGTTGTATTAACTTTTTTGAAGTCAGCGAGTCGCCCAAGAAGCGAAAAGCTACCGGGCCACAGCTGGCTCCGCCGCCACCAAGCTCACATCAGCGTCTTCGGTCACCACCATTCTCGCAAAGTTCCGGCTTGTTAGCAAACCCGCCAGCCGGTCGACGACGAGGTCACGCACGACAACGTAGTGATATGTCGTCATACCGGGGAGCAGGCCGTGGTGGGTACGGAAGCGGCGGAGGCGGAGGCGGCGGAGGCGGCGGAGGCGGTGGAGGTGGTAGTCACCCTCGAGGCATGTCGCCATCGCCATATTCTTCAGCGCCGCCATCTGCGACCGGTTCCTTGCGAGAAGGGGAGGAAGGGGGTGGGCCAAATCGATCACAGCAACAGCAGCAACCGTCGCAGCCTCGAAGCGGAGGACATACCGTGTCATCCTTATTGTCGGAAGATGTGCCGTCTTCTAGCGGACCGTACGGCCAAGACCATCGCGATGCGCCGGATCGAAGCTCGCGTGGAGGCAGCGAGCGCCGCCATTCACCCCGCCGGCAAAGCGACGAGAAACTGCCCGGCAGTGCGACGGGTGGTCGCAGAGAAGGTAGTGATTGATTAAGAACGAGGGCAAGGATTGAGCCATCTTGTCCTAGAGCGTGTGATGTTTTAGGAAGCTAAAGTCGATCTTTTATCGTCCTCTGGATTTGACACACAACAACGAACGGACGGCCTGCTTGCCTCACGGTAGAGTGGGCGGGTCTTCGAGAGCTGCTTGGTAGCACCACGCCTTCAAAAACACCGCGTTTTATGCGACATGGACGAGAAACAAACGTCGGCTTCTGAAACTCGACGTGCTTGTCTCTCAATGGCCCGCGGAAGTCCTTTTTAGCATCTTTCATTCTTTTATTATTCCTCCATGGTCACCACGCCATTTTATCCCTCTAATACCTTCTCCGTTACTCTGGTACGCTTTAATGGCCAAAGACGCGACCAGCGGTCGGCCCATATCACGATCGACAAAAAAAGGGGGGCCCGCCATTCACGAGCCACGGCGTAGGATTGCCCAACAAAGGCTACGCCGCTTTCACTCACATTCAATCTTACAGCCTCGCCCAAAACCGACATCCAATTTTACTCTCAGGTCGAATGGCGGCAGCTTTATATTTGCCCATATTTGCGACCTCTCAACGGCGCTTGTTTTCTTTCCCTACTTTCCTAGCTTGTCTGTACTATTTACACGATTGGAAATGTTGTTTTGTACAGAGTATATGTATTTGTATATCATCTTTGAGTGGATACTACGTCGTGCCTTGGTGTCTCGGTTTAACGTGCATCCTGACCAAAACGATGCTCCATTGTTTCTTTCGCCTGTTTGTTACATTTTACTATTTACTTCTCCTTTATTACTGGATATCGCATTGGCGGTCGTACGCATTGGAGGGACAATCATCTGGGTGGGATATTTAAAAACAAAAGCAAATAGGCTCGGCCGGTGAATTTAAAATCATATCGTGACTATTTATATTATTATTATTATTATCCGCCTTTCTCAGCCACTCCTGACTATTGGCGACTAGCTAGACAGAACCCTCTGGGGAAAAAACTGCCACAGAACTAAGTGTGTAATCTTTCTAGTTACAGTTTCGTGCAGTGGTCTCGAACGGCCACCAAGGTAGTATAAATAAAACAAAATAAATAAAGTAAATAAAGTAAACAAAATAAACAAAATAAACAAATAAACAAAATAAAAGAAATAAATAACGTAAAGAGTAAAGGAGAGTCGGTGTATCATCGGGGTGCCGTTCTAGGCCGGAGTCGGCGACCGTTCAAGCTCCCTTGCTAGGCTATACTCTGGGAGCCTGCCGCTCCGGATAAGCTAGTGGAGGAGTGGTCTGGCCGTAAGGCCGCTTTATAGCCGGTGGTCTAGTTCTTCGGGTGTTTATAGCTAGTCCGATGGCTGTGGTGGTATTATTATATAAGTTAAGAGGACGTGGGTTACGGTCTCCTCTCTAACGCTATATAGGTATGTGGATGAGTCTATAGCCTATTAATAGTAAAGGTAAGCTTATAGGCTAATGTGGCTAGTATGAATTTATGTAAGGAGGCTGCTTTCGGCCTTTATAAGGTGTTAGTGGCGGCGTTATATAGCCTATAATATTTAGTATAGTGTTTATACTATAAGGGATTCTATAGAATAGCCTTTATTGGTATCCTATTACTATAGGGCCTTTTAGTGGTTAGTAACCCTAGTTTAGTCCATCTCTTTAAGGGTAAGTGACGGGGGCGGGGTGGAGATAGGTGTATAATAGTTAGTAAAAGGTTAAGGCTAGTGGACTACACCTTAGATAGCCTAGGCTTTTGCCTAATAGTCTAACTAAGAGAGGAAGATAGTGTAACGATAGGCTAAGTAAAGGTTTAATGATAGTATACTTACCTTAAAGTAAAGGAGGTAGATAGGCGTAGACCGATAGGCCCTAAGGACGGTATAGAGGTAACTATAGAAGATTAAGTTAAAGGAGGTCGTTAGCTAACAGTTACCCTTCTTTAGGAGGAAGATACTTACACTATAGACTACTATACTCCAGAGTACTACCGTATAAATTATACGGGCCTATAGAAGCGTATAGCCCTATGTTTTACCGGTAAGTCTTATAAGGGCGTAGCTTTATATAGTAAGGCGGCGTTTTATTTATTAAAGGTACTTTAAAAAGAGGAGCTTCCTATTAAGCTAAATACTAAGGAAGCGGGTTAACGGCTGGGGAGTAAGGATGATAGCCCGGTTAAGCGTAAGCGTTATCGTTAGGGCTATATAGGTACAGAAGAAGTGGAGTAGCTCGCTCTTTATTAGCTTAAATATAATACCTCTTAGCCTTACCTACTCCGTAATAGTAGTTTACGCCTCTTATAAGAGGTGGTAATAAAAGCCTATTATACGGCTACTTATAAGGAGGTTAGTGTTATCTATAAACCTAAGGGTAATAGTCCTATAGTAATAATAAAGGGCCTAATAAAGTAGTAAAGTAAAGAGGATAAATAGGATTAGTAATAACGGGGATCCTTAAGGGACGCCGGTAGTAACGGGTTATACCGGTGCTATCTTCCTATTAAAGGCTAACACTATTATCTGGCCCATTAAGTAATTTATAACCCAGTTAATTAACTAGACTAAGAGGCGAAGGGTGTATAACGTATAAATAAGCTATCTATAGTGGACGTTATTAAAGGTACCTTAGATATTAAGTTAGAGGAGGGATACTATAGCGCTAGCGTCCCACGTATACTATATAGCGTTAATAAGGAGGCGGGCCGCTAGCTTTATTAACCGGTAGTACTAGTTACTTATTTAGCCTTTTAGGAGGAGGTGGTTCTCTTCTACTATCTCGGCTAGCCGGCGGGTTATAATAGCCTTAATAGCTTTACTGACGGTACTAAGGAGTATAATCGGGCGCCATCCTCTCACCTCTTATCTCTTTTAGGTAGTCTTGTTAGGTTTTAGGATAATAATAGTACGGGATACCTTAAAGTATAACGGCTAGTGGTCGAGACGGAGGCTGGTAGTAGTGATATTCCGTAGCCATAGGAAGAGGGAGTTACCGTAGGCCTAAAGAAGTACGTTTAATATTTAGTCTAGCCTAGGGGCCTTCCTTAGGGAAGTACGATAAACGGCCGTTAAAACGTCGTCTATAGAGACGTACTAGCTAATAAAGATACGGCCGAGCGGCGTTACGGGCGGCGGTAGAGGTAGTGTAGCGTTTAGGGTTAAGAAGAAGTGGCGAGAAAGGATCTCCGCCTTATTATTAACGTATATAGCGAGTGTACCGTCCGGCCGCCGTAATAATAAAAGGAGTGGGGGGGTGGAGGGGGTATAGCTTTAAGAGCGAGCCCACTTCTCTAGTCTCTATAAGTCTACGTCTCTCGCTAAGGCCTTATATAGTACGGTATACTAGTGGCGGCCTCCGGCTTAACGAAGGGCGCATCTTTATATTCAGCGTACCTTATATATAGCGTTGTATATAGCTATAGACTAGTCTCTAGTCTATACTCTTCTCTCTATAGTATAGAGGGCGTTAGTAACGGTAACGGTAGCTACGTCCTATTTAGGATAACGGTATCCTTAGGGAGGTAACTTAGCCGGGGCGTATACGTATATAATACTAGTAAGCTTACTAATAAGATCATTAGTTTAGCGTTCCAGTTTAGTAATAAAGCTTAGTGATATTAGTGTTAGAAGGAGAATAGCTCGTCCGAGTGACACGGCCTTATCCTAATCTAGTTAGGACTAATAGAAGCCGTTTACTAGTATTAACGGTGTTATTATTAGTATAAAGTAGACTTATAGTATATAATTGGAGCCTAGTTAGTTAAGCGTAGTGTATATAGCCTTAAGCCGTAATAAGGCCTATATATAGTCTATTATTAAAGGCCGATAGTATAACCGGTCGCCTTATAGTTATTATATTAATGTATCTAACGGCGTTAATAAGGATAGGTCCTATATATCTATAAGGTTAAGAAGGACGTTTATATAGGCGGAGGTCCACTTAGCTGTATCCTAGAGTAAGTGGTGGAGGTTTACATCTCTTATAAGAATAACGTTAACGTCTAGGCTAGAGTATAGCTGGTTAATAAGGCAGGAAAGTAGTAAGTCTTATAACCATAGGCTAGGTAAGAATAACTCACTATAAACTCCAAAGATATAAAGAGGGCGTGGCCCTTATATATAGATAATAATATAAATAAGGTCTTTTCTAACTATATATTCCTAATAGGATAACGGTAGGCGCTTTATAATATAGCCGGTAAGGCGGCCCTC
>WNLO01000259.1:0-16501 GCA_021398005.1 Sporothrix luriei | reverse complement strand
CCCCGCATCTGTTACCATCGCCCCACCCGGGTCGGTCCCAAACCCTTGCGCCAACCGCCACCCCCGGCCCCCCCCCTCGACCAGATCCCCGCCCCCCCCCCCCCCCCCCCACTGCATCGAGAGGGTGTGCTGGCCTGGCTCAACGACTGGAGACCCCACAGTCTGTTCTTTGCCCCCATTCCTGCATCCGAGCACTGGCGCTGGCCTGAGCTAAGAATACAATCTTACCTTCGTCTTCTGCCCCTGTATCTTACAAGGCGCCCGCTTGTATTCCAGAGAAAGCAAACGTCGTTTGAGTCAACATGGCTGATCAACTCACCTTTCGCTTGTCGCGACAGCCGCAGGTATTCTCCCGTATCGTTCCTGCAATTGCAGGGATTGTATCTATTCGAGGACTGTTCCAGTCATTCTCCCAAATTCTCGTCCGTGCGTGATTGTCGTCGTTCAGTGGCATTGTTGGCGCTCAATGGGAACTTGCGCCCGTATTTTGGACGTATTTTGCTTCTCGCGCACATGACAATTTTGGCCCCCCTGTAAGCCTGGAGACCCTTGCACGTGCGCAGAGACCCGCTATGATGTCAATATGTTTCGTCCATCCAGAAGGCTGCGATTACAGTGCATGACTAGACCCCTCCTTCCCTTATTTGCGCCGTCGTTGTGTCGTGCGCTGTGACTCGCTGCGTCCCTTGCGGCTCGCACTTTCCTTACGTTAAATCGTTTGGTCGTCGAAATGGAGCCCACCTTCCCGATAAACATGCACGTCGACACATCAGAACCTGTTTGTGCAGGAAGGAAGCAAATTCGTTGCTCGCGCATGCCGTCCTTTCCTTAGCATTTTATGTGGTAATAGTCCCTGCGTAGTGCCTGCCGTCACAGGGGAAGAGCTGACCCGCCCTTTGGGTAGGAAGCGCTATGATACATCTATTGGAGTGTCTTTTGCCACGCAACATAAAGTACCGCGCTAGCCCGTGTCATGCTAACGGGCTCCGCAACAGCGCGCAACCACGGCCGGGAAATCAGGGTATTCCATTATTTGCAGGGGCGCAACTGCCTGCAGTTTGTCTGCACTTTTGGCTGCACTTGCCTCCCTGGGAGTCTCCCCAAGGCAGCTGCTACCCGCAACTTTCCGGACGCAGAATTGTTCGCCATAATGTCGTGCCTCCGCTGCATTGCAAAAGCGTCGTAAATCATATCCCATACTGTCCGTACCGGATGCGCGGGCTTAACAGTTTGATATTTGGTTGGCGATACCACATCTACCCCGGAGTTTAGGTGCTGCAGAACATCTGAACTGCGGAGGTCGAATTGAGACTCCGTAGAAGGGCTGCGGAGTTGAGTGGACAAGGCTCCTGCCTTTGCGCCGTCCAATAAGAGGCCGCTCTTTCCCAATTAACGTCAGTTGCGGGCTCTTTCCCATCGCTTTGGTGACGCTGCCAGGCAGTTAACTGGCTCTTTCCCCATATTGCCCCTCCAAGCACCCTGCACCCTGCACCCTCCTGGTTTCCTATTATGAATTTCTTGATGTTCACAAAACGCGATAAGACCCGTTTTTCTTTCTTTTCTGTTATGTTTGCTTTTCGTCCCTTATCAGTACCAAGACTGCGCAAGACACTAACAACGGACGACGGACCCAGACGAGGTCCCCTGTCGCACCTGCACGGCCAAATCCAGCGTGCAGCCAGAACTCATCAGCACAGCGCGCAAGGAAGGGGCGTACGGCGTACTTACTCATTTCTGCCGTGTCAATATATTTTGCCGGGCATCCATCTCGGAAGGTGCCACCGGTGTCCGTATGTACTCGTACGGCCTTCTTTCCTATCACGTAATGTCTTCTTTTTTATAAGGAAGCAGAAAAGGGCGCGCTTGCCAAAAAAAAACTAGTGTAAGGTTAAAGGACGGGCAGGAAGCCAGCCTCAGATGATGTCCCCAAAAACAAGGGGCTATCAAAAAAACACAAACCACAAAAACGACTGCATGCAAGAATTATCACCACCCCTGCGACCGACCTCACAGAATCTCCGCCCCCGAAATCAATCGACGTCGCCCAGATATCTCTCCAGCTGTGTAATTACATCGTAAAACAGCCGCGCTAGCTTCGGGTCTGTTTGTCCACAGGCCCCACACCTACGAAAAAGAGGCTGCCACGCCCTACGACGACAGCCCAAAAAAAAAACGTTCAAGGGATGAAACGGGCGGAAAACACGAGTGTCGGTTTGCCAACGAAGAAAAGCAAGGCACGGCCAGCGTCCCCATTCGACGTCACGACAGGGTCCGCATCGACTTACAGCGGTGGTCTGACCCTGGTGGCTCTGACTCGACTCCAAGATCCAGCTGGTGTCACCCACCGCCGGCGCGATCGTCCAAGTCGCTTTATTGCCATCCAACGCCCCTACAGAGTACAGGACGAAATGACTACGGAGTAAAGGGCAAAGGAGGCAAAAGGCACCAACGCCGACCACTACTCCGTACCCGTTCACACTACCAGATCTCTGGACCAATCCAAGAACCGGCATCTCTCTCTTTCCAGATTGCTGGATCTGCTTACTTGACAAGTCTGCGCCGCCGCCGGCCCTATTTTTTTTTGGTCCTGGTCACCCTGCACTGCGCTTCTTCATCTCCGAGTCTCTCTTTCTTTCTTGCTTCCATTGTTCCTATTCCGACGAAACCATCGTCGTCCCCAGGTCTCCCATTGCTTCGACCCCGTCTCTACTTCTTTTCACACCCCCGTTCCCCATTGCTCCCCAGCTTTCGCAGCTTCTACTTCCATTGGCTGTTGGCGACACGGGTTTGCGACATCGCTATCTTGGCCTTTCTTTTTTTTTCCTTTCTTTTTTTTTGCTCGTCTCATTTGGGTGGCCATTGTGCTTTGTTTTTTTACTCGTTTTTGTCGTTTATTCGCCAGCTCTTTGGCCTTGCTCATCAGCTGCAATGAGCGCATAGGACAGATTCCCGCCAACAAAACACCTCTGTCCCTTGCATCGCCGCATCTGTTCGAGACGGCATTCTGTTATTCGTTGATATCACAAACAGCCAAATGACGCCGATAAGCCAAGCTTATCTCGTCCTCGCCTCCATCGTCACCTAACTGGCCCTCTACCTCCCGCCGCCACTCGTCCTGTTGTCATCGTTTCACCATCTCGCGGATATTCGTCACCAAACGGCATCTTGTCACGGCCTCCTTTATCTCTATTGTTGGCTCCTACGTCATTCGCGCTGTTTCTTCAAGGGACGCTTGTCCACTCCAACCGTACAAGTACATACACTGTCCCACCCCCGCGGGTGCCTCTTCCTTTTCGGGTTCCCCCCGTAGCTGTCATCACGACCACGACAAATTGCCGTTGGTCAACGTCCTATCTCTCCCCAGGGGTGACAGAGAAAGAACAAGGCACATCAGCCAGGAACGTCCCAGGGACGTTTTAAATCTTAGCTGCAACGAGGTCCGGTCCAGGTATTCAAAGGTGAAGGATCCGCTCGCCCGCCCAAGAGAGAGACGTTATCTACAACATACAAAATCACACACGCCCTGTTGTCCCACAGTGCTCGTCATCGCCTCTCACGACAACCTCTCAAGTTGCACTGACGCACGGCCACCTTCGCATCAACTCTTGCTCTGAGCCACTCACGTCTCTTTCTGAGACCAGGGCCCTTATCTCTCACCACCCGCGGTGCGGTGTGCAGGACACAGTAGGCGAGCCATCGTCAGCTTTCTTATCGTTTGTTCCGTGCAAGTCTTATCTGCCGCGAGTGGATTGGACCACAGCTTGTCCTCCTTCTGGTCTTCCCCATACGGACAGGTCTACTTGCCTCATTGGGTTCAGAAGAGACGCGCATCGTGCACTTGTGTTCACGGAGCCAGCTGCATACCCAACATTTGCATTATCTTTTATCTTGCTCGGTTTAGCAGCTTTTGCTGGCTAACAGAGCGCCTGGAGGTTACGCCTGGCTTCATTGTATAAGGCAGCCGAATAGCACTTGTCCGTTGTACGGTGCATACCAGACAAAAGACTCAGCACGCTACGACAAACAAGCAGGCGAGAGACAGATCCAGGATTTGGCTCCAAAATTGGAGCACTCCCGTCCCTTATCACTGTTGATCTAGAGCGTATTACAGCCTTCTGTTCTCCTTATCAGTTGGGCTTGGACGCATCTACATTCCTTATCTACACACCCCTTATCCCATGTTCCATCCCTGTCCAAGACCAAAGCTCTGGGAAAGGCTACCGTTTTGTGAAGCTTTTGTCCGGGATCGCCTCCAAGCCCGCTTTCAAAGCACACCTTACTACCCACACCACCTCTACGAATCCCTCCCTTCCCGGTCCTGCGCGGACGACATATCGCCGTTCGCTTCAGTGCTTCCACGGGGTGAATCGGCTGCATCTGGGTCTGGGCCCCTCATATCTCAACTCCTTTAACCTTTTCTACTGGCACCATGTCCAACCCAAGCGCCATGGCCAGGACGGCGCCAATTCCCATTGCTCCAAAACCGTCCTCTTCTTCTACAACTTCCGATACGGTCGGCCGTGCCACAGGCTTCTCTGGTTTGCGCCGCTCTCTGCCCCCTAGCCGCCAAGGCAGCATCAACGTCGACTCCTATCCGGCCAGCCTCGCCGGCCTAGACTCGCCGGACTCCGACTCGCCCCGGAACAACTACGCCACCATCCCGTGCGAGGCCTGCCAACGACGGAGGATCCGGTGCGTCATGAGCGAAGACGATGACGTATGCATCTCGTGCCAGGTCAACAGCATCGAGTGCTCCCACACCGGAAGTCCCCAGCCTCGTAAGAGGAAACTGGGCGGAGATTTAGACGACATCAGTAGCAAACGGGGGTAAGTCAGAAGTGTTTTTGAATATTGAATTTGAATAACTCATCGGCCCCGTCACACGTTCCTATCCACCTATGCCCATACAGGCAGAGTGGCTCGTGCAATATCCCATACCGGATTATGGAGAGCTTGCTCCTTTTCTACCATTTTCTTGTGGTCTTGAAAGCAGCCCCTTATCACTGAAGAAACTCCCATTCACTCCCTCAAATGCACTCCCCCCGTTTGCCCCTCCCCCACTCTAGTGGCCTCGTCTTGTGTTTGCGGATTCCTCCGTAACAAGTACAGGACATGACTCTGTGCGAGATATACGTGTGTTTTTTTGTGCCACGTCTTCGTTTTGCATTTTTTATTTGCCAACGGATTCGCGTTTCTCTTCAACCGTGTCGTTTTGTGGTTCCATGCGGTCAGATTTGGCTGCATCTGCGTTCCACCAAAAAAGCGCGCTTTATAGACGGTTATAGTGAGCAGGTGGACACGTCTGTTGGGGAGCGTGGGCGTGGGCAGAGTTCTCGTCATTCACAATGTCGACGGAGTAGTACAGGACATATACAGGCTCCTTCGTGGCATACGGAACATATATATACTGACGATATCCATGGGCACATAGGTCAGGAAGATATGACAACAGACGGCGTCGCCAGCACGGCAGTCTGTCCAGTACCGCCGTGAGCAACTCGCTCATCGAGGACATGGCCAACTTTGGCGACGTGACCATGCTCAAACGCACGCTTGGTCTGCAACAGGATCGCTACTCCCAATACATTGGACCGACCACCGACTTTGAGCCCTCCCTCATCAATCTCTCGTCGTTTGATCCTCACGACGAGAGTCTGCTGTCGCGAGGCACTCTGCGCAAGGTCAGCGATGTCGAGACGTTTCTGCTGCTACCCGACAAGAACACACCAGGGTTCGAGCACATCAACGAGGATATCGACGAGATCGAGCGTATAGTCGCACCAAATGGTCGGCGACTCGTCGACCTCTACTTCCGCGTCGTTCATCCGAGCTTCCCGATCGTCCAGAAAACTGTGTTTTACGAGAAGTACGACAACGCACTTCGCGACATACAGCCTGCCCTTCTTGCTGCCATCTATATCCTCGCGATCAACTGGTGGGATCTGGACGAGGAGCTGTCCAACCAGGTCCGCCCCGATGTCCCTGAACTCGAGCGGCTTGTCCGCACAACACTGGCCGACTCCATGTTCCGCCCCAAGCTGTCCACAGTGCAGGCTGGTCTGTTGCTGTCGCAGCGGCCCGAGGGTGACCAATGGGCGCCGACAGCCCAGCTGGTCGCGATCGCCCAGGAGCTCGGTCTGCACTTGGACTGCACGAACTGGAAGATCCCGCCCTGGGAGCGCGGGTCGCGGAAACGACTTGCGTGGGCGCTGTATATGCAGGACAAATGGGGCGCTCTCGTCCACGGCCGGCCGTCGCACATTTTTGCCAACAACTGGGCTGTGAAGCAGCTGCAGCCCAACGACTTCCAGGACGTTGAGTGGGACGAAGACGACACGGAGGAGCGCATCGAGATCGAGCGCGGCCGCACGTTGTTTGTGCAGATGGTGCAGCTGACGCAGGTCGTGGCGGAAATTCTCGATACGTTTTATACGCTACAGGCGATGGAGAGCGTGACGGCGGCCGGCCCACAGGGCACGCAGCTCGTGCTGACACTCGCCAAGCCGATCCAGCTGAAGTTGAAGGAATGGTACTCGGCGCTGCCGGCCGCCGTGCGCATGGACTCGTCGGTGTCCACAGGCGGATCGACAAATATCGGCGGGATCCGCCTGTCCAGCATTGGCTACCTGCACTTGGCCTACTTTGCGGCCGAGATTACCCTGCATCGCCGCATCATCCGATCCATGACCTCACCGGCCGACTCGCAGTCCAGCACACCGCAGCTGGCTTCCTCGCCGACTCTGCTGTCGAACAGCAGCAGCGCCGCGAATCTGTCGGCGAGCGTCGGCGGCGCTGAGCCGTACGTGCAGCACATCTGTCGCTCGGCTGCCAAAGCCCGCCTCATCTCGGCCATGGACTTTGTCAACCGCCTCACGCCAAGCCATCTGCGTGCCTTCTGGTACTTTGCTTCCAAGACCAACTTTGCTCTGATCGGCACCTTTGGTAGTTTGCTGTGGGCCACGTCTCCGGGTCGCGAAGAGGCCGACTGGTATCGCCGGCGGCTGGGCGAGTACCGGTGGACGTTGTCCGTCAGCTCCAAGCCTGGCGAGGGCAAGGGCCTGACCAACTTTGCCATGGGCATGCTCGACATCAGCACCGGCCTGCTTAAGACTCTTCCCGAGAAGCCGAGTTTCAGCCGCAGCGCCAGCGTTGTCGACATGGACGCGGCCCGCCGCCAGAGCATCCTGGCTCTGGGTGTCGGCGGCGGTCTCGGCAGCGGCGCAACGAGCAGTTCGTTTGGCGGCGGCGGCGGTGGCGGATACGGCAACAGCTTCAGTGGTCTCCACAGCACGGACGCGAGTAGCGCGCAGAGTCCCAAGAGCTCTGATGAAAGCAGCGACGAGGGCGACTACGCCAATTTTGGCCCATCGGGCATGGCGAACATTGCCGAGTAACTGCCGGCGTGCGTTGGCACTGACAACGACGGAAATGCGACAACTACGACAACTACTTCTACGACGGCGACGATGGCAATGACAAGTTGAAAGCGACAGAGGAAGGGTAGTAACGGCAACGTTCACAAGGGGAGGTGGTGACCATTTTTGCTACGAGACATGACCACGGCCGTTTTCTTTTTTTTTTTTTTTTCTTCTTTTTTTTTCTTTCTTTTGGACAGATGTGCAGTGCAGAGAGGGGCCTTTCTTGGTTTATTGGTTTTATATTGGCATGTTTTCTGTCTCTTTTCTTTTGGCGGCTGGATTGTTTTCAACGATATCCCACATAGTGCTTCGTGTCACTGGCTTTTGACATTTTTCGTTTCTCTCGATACCAAAAGATGCATAGACAGTTGGGACGCTGGGACTTTGGACTATTTTGATTTGTTTTGGAATTGATATATTTCCTGTGACTTTTCTAGGCAGTTTGCTGCCGTTGCGGTGTACGACGTACATGCCTCCTCAAGCAGACACAAGGAACGAAGAACGGTCGACCACGTTAACGTTATCGGCATCATTCCTCTCAGTCGTCACCCAAATTCTTGGCGAACGCCTCTCCCGCCCGCGTGCCAGAATCTGACCACAGGACACATCTTGTGCGCCGCTTTCACAAGTTGCCTTACCCTGCACGCAGATACGCAAAATTCCATTGCGGACGAGACGGCCGTTGTGGCGTTTGCCTGGTCCTACAATGTACAGCTAAGGGCAATGTTCCGTTCCATCAGCGTTAGGTAGCCTCGTCCCCGGGCGTGGCGATCGATGTCACCGATGGGTTGGAAGGCATGTCAAAGACGTGCAATGATGTGCAACGGATCTGCACCTGCTGCCGCCCCCTACACGTTTGTTCTTTTCCGTTTCGTCTCTCCCTTTGACGAATAGCGGTGGCCCGCAACGCGTCAGCAGTGATTTTCCCCGACCATAAACACGATCTAGTCTGGGCCTGGCCAGGTCTTATTTTTGTACGCCACCTAATGTCGCTTGCCAACAAATCGCATGAAAAGAAGTACCAAGGGGCGCAGCCATGCCGTCCAGTCCAAAAGCGCTTGAGCAGAACAAAAGGGCGACAAGGTACCAACAAAGAGCGAAATGCAGAACAAGAAGGCAAACACTGCGACGAAGTAATCTTACAACACGGATACATATCTTGGCATACGCCGCATCTTACCTCTCCTACTGGCCCAAAAACGTGCCCCTCCATGGATGGCCTCAAGTCGCATTTTGTGTCTGTTTCTTTTCTCTTTTTTTTTTCCTTATGTTTTTTTGTATTGACCTCATTTTACTTTTCTTAGCCGCATCGCAGGACCGGACTAGCGCAGGAACGCACGACGCACGACGTTTTGACCAACCCTTATCACGGGCCTTTGGCGCCCCTTCTGCCCGGCATCCCTTCCGTTGCGAGTGACGATGCGATCGCGCCCTTTGTACACCTTGGCCTCAATTGTTTACTGACGATCGCAGGATCCGTATAAGGCTGTCGTTATGCTCTTTGTCTTGGCCCTTGCAGACGATGGCACAAGCCCTGGCCCCCTCGTGGCAGGGCAGCTAGTGCCTGGACCCATTCTGGTGATGGGCATGCAGTTTTCCCTATTCAGGGTCTTGTCGGCCGAGCCTGCAGTTCGTGTTCTCTTTGATCCGGGGCAAATGGGCATTGGGTTTTCTGCTGGTAGAGCCTTGGAGGTGGTCCTTCATCTCCGCGGGCAGAAAATACGAAGGGAAAGCACAGACGCCCAGACTCGGTGCGACAAGGCGCGCCTTTTTCCACCTGCTGCCGAACCCCGTTGGGTACCGATCCTGTGCTTGGCGGGCGCTGGCTGTTGCGGGCATGCATCGTACTTACTTTTTTTGACCTTTTTGCTCAAGCTTGGCATCAATTTCAGGGTGTCGTGTCGTATCCGTCTCTGTTCTCTGTTCTGTGTCGCGTTTGCTGCTAGCGATGGGCGAGCTGTCGACATGGGGCGCGACGGTCTGGACTTTGTGGTTCAAGGTCACCCGATTTACTCGGGCCCCCTGTCGCATGTTATGCTTTATTGGCGGTTAGTCCCATATACGATCCAGGGTCGGACCAATCGCGTGTGCCACATCCCAGCCGCGGGTGCCTCAAAGCAGTTAAGACGGCAAATAGGATGCTCCAACGACGCCCAAAGAGGACAAAAATATGGAGAGCGAGCGACGGACGGGCGGGACGCAAAAGAGAGGAAGGGGGCAAGGGGAAAGCGACAAGTCACCAACCCAGGAACGAGAACCAACGGCATTGGGATGCCAGGGCGTGACAGGTTGCCAATGCGCGAACTTCCACAGCAAGCCAAGGCGATTCCGCGCCCCTGAAGGGCGAGAAGGGAGAGAGGGCAGAGGACAGCACAGGTATCTTTACGAAGTACGGACCACGATGGAAGGGCAGCGGCACCAAAACGTGCTGCCCTAGCTCCTTCGTGGCGAAGAACGACGATGTTACAAAAGCACGGGCAGCTGGCATCTTTTCTGTTCCTTTTCTTCTTGGCTGTCCCCTTCCCTTCCCTTCCTCTTCTTCCCTTCCTCTTCCTCTTCCTTTCCCCTCTCCCTTTCCTCTTCCCCGTTGTCTACCATACCGTCTCGGCCTCGCGTCTGTGTCTTTCGCTCTTTTGCATCCTCTCGACCGGCCGTTTACATTCTTTCGGTGGCCGTTTCTTGATTTCATATATATCACCGACACACACATGCTGTCTCTCTGTTGAGTGTCTTTCGTCGGCTCAGTCGACATTCCGTTCCTTTTACAGTTCTCACGCTCTTTTTTATTTTATTTTTATTTGATTTGATATTCGTTCCCTCCCGCAACACCTCCCCGCGCCGACTTCTCACGATGCTGCCCACCTTTTTCTCGCAGGTGCTGGTCCTGCTCGCGGCCCTCGCCTTCCACGGGGCCGCCGCCTTCCCGCTCTTCTACCGCGCGACGCTCGCCTCCCGCGCCAGCGTCGGCGTCGTCGGCAACATCCGCATTCCGACCGGCTACAAGAAGACGCTTTTCTCCGACGGCTTTGCCGGAACCCCCGGCTCACTGCCGTCGTCCGACCGCTGGACCATCGACACCGGCACCGCCTACCCCGGCGGCCCCTCGCATTGGGGCACCGGCGAGGTCCAGACGTACACCAAGAGCCCGACCAACCTGCAAATCACAAAGTCCGGCACGCTGCTCATCACGCCCGTCAAGACGACGTCGGGCGGCAAGACGACGTGGACGTCGGGCCGCATCGAGACCGTCAAGGCCTGGGACTTTTCGTGCGCCGTGGGCAAGAAGCTGCGCATCGAGTCGCGCCTCAAGCTGGGCGGCGACGCGGCCGCGTCGCAGCTCGGCATCTGGGCCGCCTTCTGGTCGCTGGGCTCCGCCTTCCGCGGCAACTACAACAACTGGCCCGCCGTCGGCGAGGTCGACGTCCTCGAGTCCCTCAACGGCCAGGCCATCGCCTACCAGGCCGCGCACTGCGGCACGGCCCACGGCGGCCCGTGCAGGGAGCCGACGGGCCTCGTGGGCAAGTTCAGCTTCGCGCGCAACGCCTGGTACACGGCGGCGGTCGTGATCGACCGGTCCAAGTCGACGTCGGCGGCGAGCTGGAAGTCGGAGACCATCACGTGGCTGCTCAACGAGCGCGTCGTCTTCACCATCCAGGCGTCGACCGTCAACAACCAGGCCGCCTGGGCGGCGCTGGCCCAGAACTCCAAGTTTTTGCTGCTCAACGTGGCCGTCGGCGGCGGGTTCCCCGACGCCGTGGCCGGCACGACGACGCCGACGGCCGCGACACGCGGCGGTGCGGGCTCCGCCATGGAGGTCGACTACGTCGCCGTGTTTACGTCGTAGGCGCAGCGGTGACTGCAGGATGTAGAGTTTGGTGTGCTTTTAATTTTTTTTCTTTTTTTCTTTTATTTCTTTTTCGTCCTTTTTTAGATTCTTTCTCCACATTTTCTGCCTTCTTCATTCCTCCTTTATAGAGTCCTTTTGTGATCTACACGGGAGTACCTTGCATTCTTTAAAAAAACACCTACCTGCATACATTTAATTTTCCCGCGGTATGCTTTTCATGGCCCCATTCTCTCGCCGTTGCCACCAGGTTAGAACGCTTCCCATTGTACATTATTTTTTCGTACGTATTGCGGGATGTTTAATGTGATGTGTATCGTACATGCTGCCACTGTTTCCGGAGACGCCCAACGTGCAATGCCATTCCTTCGTGTCACGCCCAAAACGCCATAAAGTACATTTGCAGCCAGTCTACAATATCTAGCGAGTCACCGCCGACGCCGTGGTCCCTGGGCTGGCCGGTGGCTCCTCGCTCGCAACCTCCGGCGCCGGCGCCAACGCCGCGTCGTCGTCGGCGTCCTCCATCAGCAGCCGCTTGTCGTCGTCGTGCTTCTCGCGCCAGTCGGCCATCTTGCGCAGCGTCTCGATGCGCTTGCGGCGCCGCTCGGGCACAAAGGTCAGGTTGTCAAGGTACTCCTTGATCTTGGCCTCGACGAGGCCCTTGACGTGGAAGGCGAGCTGCTGGCTGCTGAAGACGCCCACGTAGCGGTAGCTCAGCCACAGGTAGAGCGTGATGGCCTTGTGCAGGGCCTCGGCGCCCAGCAGGTACTTGCCGGCGCCGCCCGGGTAGTCGTTGGCGTCGGCCACGTCGAGGATCTCGAGGTTGATCTCGGGGATGTCGAGCAGCGCGCCGCCGCTGTTTTCGGCGACGCAGCGCGCAAAGGCCCGCAGCACCTCCTTCTGGCCCGGGTCGCGCAGCGCCGTCGGCGCCGCCATAAAGATGCAGCGGTCGTAGATGGTCATGCGGAAGGGCTGGATGATGTCGGCCACCTCGATCATCTCCTTGGGCCCGCACAACTGGAAGAGGTCCGACACCTGCGCAAGCTCGCGCATGCGCGTCAGGATAAAGCTAAAGGGCGTGTCAGGCGGGAAGTAGCGCGCAAACTGCTCAATGGCAAACGTCGGCGGCTGGATGCCGGCCCACGTCAGCGGCGGCGCCTCGTCGCGGAACGCATCGGCCACGATCGGCAGGTCCTCGTCTTCGAGCGTCGTCACGAACCCGGGCGCGCCCCATTTCTGCACCGTGCCGGCGGCGGGCGTGTCGGGTGTCGTAGTGTTAGTGTCGCTCCCCGCCTTGATGGCCGCCGCCGCCGTCCGGTACCGGCCCGCCCGCCCGCCAATCTGCTTGACCTCGGGCACGGACAGCCGCCGGAAGTTGATGCCGTCGTGCTTGGTGGACGTCTCGAAGATGATGCGCTTGACCTCGAGGTTCAGGCCCATGCCGATGGCGTCGCTGGCCACCAGAAAATCGTAGTCGTTGTCCGGGTCGTTGAACAGCGCGGCCTGCTGGGCGCGCGTCTCGGGCGGCAGCGAGCCGTACACGATCGCGCACCGCCGGCCCGTGCTGCTCTCGATGCCGGCCTTGAGCGTGTGCAGGGCCACGCGCGAAAAGGACACGACGGCATCGCCCTTGCG
Organism: Sporothrix luriei; assembly: GCA_021398005.1. Classification (NCBI taxonomy): domain Eukaryota; kingdom Fungi; phylum Ascomycota; class Sordariomycetes; order Ophiostomatales; family Ophiostomataceae; genus Sporothrix; species Sporothrix luriei. The sequence goes on along the minus strand of WNLO01000259.1, from coordinate 3,604 downwards.
CAGGTTGCGAAAGTCGCCCTTGAGGCTCTCCTTCATCGTCTGCAGCCCGCTGAGGCGCTTGTACCGGTGCACGACGCACGCGTCGCCGATGCGCGCGCACAGCGCCTGGATCAGGTCGACGGCGCGCTCCTCGCCGCACAGGTGCACCTCGCGCGCCTGCACGCCCAGGAACGCCTGCGTCCACGCCCAGCCCCGGTCCGGGTCCGCAATCATCTGGATCTCGTCAATGACGGCCACGTCGACGCGCTTGTTCAGCGGCGTCATCTCGACGGTGCAGCTCTGGAAGTACGTGTCGGCCGCGCCGCCGCCGCCCATGGCCGCGATCCCGCTCGCCGGATCCGCCGGGTCCATGGGCGTGCCGTCGGCGCTGGGGAACCGCTGCTCCTCGCCCGTGATGAGCGCGCACGGCCGGCCCTTGGCCACGAAGCGGGCGTAGATCTCGTGGGCCAGCAGCCGCAGGGGGCCGGCGTAGATGCCCGTCTGCGCGTTTTCGAGCGCCAGCAGCGCGCGGTACGTCTTGCCCGAGTTGGTGGGGCCCACGTGCAGGTGGATGGTGCGCTGCATGGTGCGCGTGGACGGGTACCACTCGTGGGGGAAGCGGAAGTCGGCGATGCTCTCCTGCAGCGTGTTGACGGCCGGGGCGAGGCTCGGGCGCAGGACAAAGCTCTGGAAGGCGTAGCGCAGCTCCTTGTGCAGGCCGGCCGTGTCGCCGCGCACAAAAGCGTTGCGCAGGCTCCAGAACAGCGGGTTGTCGCGGCGGCTCACGACGCCGCGGGTGCTGGCCAGCTGCATGCTCTGGGCCAGCGCCGTGCGGAACAGCTTGGCCTGGCGGTCGAGCTCGCCCTGGCTGTGCAGGCCGAACGCGTGCATTTCGCGGTTGTCGGCCGTCCACGGCCCCAGGCTCTTCAGCACGTGGCCGAAGCGGCTGTCGACGAGGGCCTCGAAGAGACGGTACTTGCGCGGGTCGCCTTTGAGTGTGACCTGCCGGTTGTTGGCCCGCCCGCCCGGCATAAAGGCCGACAGGCTCCGCCGGAAATCGTGTCGGCCCCGGTCGTTGCCATGCCGCGACCTGCTGTCTCTGCTGTCTCTGCTGTCTTTGGAATCGCTGTGTCGTCGCCCAGATCCCTCGTTTCTGTCGATGTCGGCCCCGTATTCGAGATCGCGTCGGATGCCGGTAATTTCGTGCGGCCGTATTCTCTGTGGCCGTTCCACACAGTTAGCAGGCTGTCCTGAGTCGACTGTCGGACGACACTCATTGAAAACACAAGCGTCTCAGCTCTGCACAGCATTCTCCATTCTCCAGTACGTACCGCTGGATGCCTTGTTATGAGTCCGTCGAGAGATGTGCTGTAGGCGCGCACCAGGCGCAGGGCGCAGGGCGACCGGGCCCGCACCGCATCAAAAAGGGCATTCATCGCCGGAGGAGTAGAGGAGGGTATCGGGCGTGGATTCGGTAACCAGTCATGTCGAGTGTCGAGAGACAATGCGGGCGAGAGGGAAAAAAGGAGTCGTAGGAGAGGGCCGCAGAAGAGGGTCGTGACTGACCCAATCCACCTTCTTGTTTTGGCGCCTGCTTGTTTTGTGTTTTGTGGTCTGACGTGGGAAGTTGCCAAAAGTCTCGAGTCGTTGGCGAGGAAAGAACGATGATTGAACATTCTGATATTTTAGTGGGTCCGAGGTTGGAGTTCCTTAGCACGGCAGGAAGCAGCAGTGTCCAATCACGGGCTATAGTTGACATCCGTGTGGGGCAACTACAGGACGAACATCAACTTCAACTCAACTTCAACGTCCATCCTCCATCGTCCACATTATCCATGTTTTACCTCATCGACCTGGGGATACTACTAAGTTGTGTGGTGTTTTACTCATAAATGTTAAAATTCTTTAAAGTATATTTCTTATTTATTTTTTATTAACATTAGGTCTATACATCAGATTTCGTAAGTCTTGATAAAAAAAAGAAATGAAAAAAAGGAAAAGAAATGAAATGAAAACACGCTTTTATACCAACGTAAATACACTTCTCAAAAACATGTCCAGAGGAAAAAACGGAATCTGTCGAAATCCTTCAAATATTTTGTGCCCTCCCTGCAACCATCCTCCCGCCCTCGCTGCCACCGGCATGCCTACCGCCGTGCCCAACGGGCCCGGCGCGACACGCGCCGCCACGGTACGGCGCCGTGGCACGCCCGCCCCGCCACTCCCGGCGGCGGCCACTAAGCGAGCAAGGCCACCGACGGCCGACAGCGCCACGCTGGCCAGTAGTCCCCTACACCGCCCTACGAGCGAGGCCATCGCTATTTCTGAAGGCCTGTAGTGGTCCCCAACTAAGCGTAGCCGTACAGCTAGGGAGACGGCCACCGCCGCGCCCTTTACGCCGCCCGGACGTAACACTGCACCTATTACTCCTTCTACCCCGACTAAGACTACTACCATACGTACTATCCCGTTAACCGCCGGACTACTAACCACCGTCGTCCCTGAGGATGTCGCTAGGATCTGTGGTATCCTGGACGGCTACGGCGACGCCCTTACTACCGCCCTCTTTATTATATATAAGGCGAATGACTGTATTAGTGCTACCGTTAATATGATCCTATAACGGCTCTTTTATACTATTACCTCTTAAGCGCTTTATACTATTATAACGCCGCCTCCGGCCCCTATAATTACGCCGGCTACTACTACTAGCCTACCGCCTATATACGCCTTTAGACTGGCTGTATAAACTACCCCCCTACTATAATAAATAAACTAACGCTATAGTAACCCTAACCTTATACCTATTATAGTAATAAAGCTACTAATATAAGAAGAGGTGATCCTTTATATTAGCCGTATAACGTTACCGCCCTTATATAAGACTATCGTTAACGCTATTAAGTCGACCGTTAGGGACTATATATAAGCCCTTATAGTTCGTCGGCTCCTAAATAGGGATAACGCCGTCGTCTTCCTAGGGGGGATAGACTAGTGGTATATAAAAGACGTATCTTAAGCCGATAACCTAGACGTTAACGCTATAATTAACGGCTTAAAGGTTATCCTTTACGGTATACCGATAGATACACTCTCCCTAGACCTCCGTATAAAACTTAATACACTATACTAAGTCCTTTAGATACGCCCTATAGTCTATAAGGACGGCCCGCTAGCTAGCTCTAGTAGCCTATACCTTACCGTCGCCACTAAGGCTAACGCCGCCCTACTTATACAAAACGGCGTTATCCTTAACTACTACCTCTACCGCGCCGTCCTATATAAACAAGACACTCGGCCGTAAATCTACTACCGTTACTAGACATAAGACTATACTATATATAGGTACCATAAGCCCCCCCGATACATACACTATAGAGACGGACATAAGAGCCACTTCTATAATAAGCCCTTTAACAAAAGATAATACCCGAACTACTATAGGCCATACTTGGCTTACTCCTACACCTGCCCCTTCTACTAAAACACCCTCATTAAGTACCAGGAAGCTAGTGGTATAAACCATCGCCTATAGCCCACTTATCCTAATATAATAACCGTAATATATACACTATAGCTCCCCCCTATATCCTTTTAATAGTAGTGATTATTTTATAGAATATAT
>WNLO01000258.1:0-16571 GCA_021398005.1 Sporothrix luriei | reverse complement strand
AATAATCTGTCCAACACCTAAAGTGTATAATAATCATCAATCCACTCTCTCTCTTTACGGAGCAGATTGTGGAATCTGAACCTTCTTCAATTCAATACTTTTTGCATACAAACCATCAAACCATTTGATTCCTTTTCGTGTTTTCATTACGAAGTTTGATAAATTTCATCAATTTGACCTCCGGACCTTACAATAATATTAGTAATAATTACTCTAACGTATATATATATAAAAGAGCGCTTAGGTATACCTTCAATAATAATCTAATTATAAAGGTATTATTCTTAGACTTATAATAGTTTCTAAAAGCTTTCAAATACTTTAATAACTAGTAACGCGTCTTTTCTATAGCCTTTTAATATAGAGAACGGAATATTATTCTATTTCACAGCTTCTTATACACCTACGCCGTTTTTAATCGCTAGAAGAGCACGATTAACGTCATCTTCAGTATAATCGCGCTGTCTCCTATAAAAAACATCATTAGAAAATCTAGTGTTAAATAACGTGTTATTCGTGGACTTACGGTATTTTGAATTTAATGTATTTTTCGTGTTTTTAGTGATGTTTCTAGTAAAATGCTGGGCGGTAACGGGTGGTGGGCGGAAATAGGGTTGGGCCACTTACCCCGCATCTTTAGCATCATAAGTAACCCCGCACTCTATATTTTCGTCACTTGTAAGCTAGCCGTCTTCCGAATTCTCTTCGCTAAAGAAGATAAGTATAGAGTAGTATCTCCTTAGGGCCGAAAATATTACTTTTTTTGTGGGCCTCCCGTCAACATTCGTGTACAAATAAGTGGGGCAAAATTTTTATATTTCCGCGCGCGCGTTAGCCTCCTAAAATAGAAAAAAGTAAACAAATAAATAAAACATCACCATTTTCATCACATTCAGCGCCCTGTTACCCGCCAGCCATGGCCGAAAGAAAGCGGAAAAGACCCTCAACGGATAAAGCATCAAAAACTCCTACTAAAAAGCCGACTCCCCCTTCTCCCTCGTCCCCATTAACCCCCCTACCGAGGCCTAAATTACAAGACCTCTTGAATCGTCTAGAACTTCTGAATCGACCAGATTTTCACCCTATCGACCTCCTCTTATTTGATCATGAAATTCAACCTTAATTACCTTAAAATATCTTCGATCTTTTTGCTCTCTTTTACCCGGCTAATATGGCCGACGAATGGGCTAATTTTATTAATCTCTAACGGGATGAAGAGGCCTAGCAGCCCACGTTTAAAGAAGAAATCTACTTGTTTTTTAGCGTATTGTTGTATATATCTTTTTATACCCTCTCTTCTATTAACTCTTATTGGGTAACTTTAGTAATAACCGCCTTTTATCCTATTACTAGATTTATTACGAGAGACCGCTTTATAGTAATATATAGGCGCTTTTATATATAGGACCTTACGTAAGGAGTCTCGTCTATATTTAAAAAGATTAATTTATAGAGTATATATATTTAAAAGACTTCTGGCGCTTTTTAGAAGCCCTTGTTAAACGTTAGCGTTAATGAGGCTATAGTTCGTTTTACCGGGAGAAGTAAGGACACCGTACATCTCCCAAATAAGCTAATCTCTATAGGTTATAAGATCTAGGTAGTCGTAGACTCTAGTTACTTCCTTCGTTAGATTTTTTATTTAAAAGATAAAGGGCCTATTGGTTATTTAAAAGCTTATTATCTTAAACTCGCTCTAATATAAGGTATTATTACTAATCTTTTATTATAATTACCGCCTCCTCCGTCGCTATAGTATAGTTACCACTACTTTATAGATAATCTCTTTATAACTACTATATTATTTAAAAGACTCCGGGATAATAATATTACTGCTATAGGTATAACACGGCCTAATAGGGTTAACAGTAGTTAACTCCTGGCGTTAAAAGCAGCTGAAAAAACAAAAGACTCCGTACCTTAGGGTACTGTTTATTTAAAAAAATATAAATATAAAGACGTTATATAATTCGGCTTTAAGGATAACGCTTTTATACTTCTTTTAAGTACTACTTTTGACGGTTAGAAGCGCTCGGTTAAAAAGCTTTATTACCAGCCTTCTAAGTTATCTATAAGCGCTAAGACGGCAAGAGCTCCCTTTAACGGCGAACCCATGAAAGTCCTCCTTATCCCTTATATTATTAACGTATATAATAACAATATGAACGGCGTAGATATTAGTGATTAGCTTAGGGCAGGATTTTAAGCAAAATGGAGGCTGAAACATGGCGGGTAACAGGCTCTTCTTTATCTTTTTCTTTTTAAGGTTATAGTCACGAACTCCTACCTCCTATAACGCCACGGCTGACAGACTCCCGTTAAAAGCCACGGCGCTTTTTATCAAGAATTATATAAAGAAATTATTAAGAGATTCGGGGCAATGGTTGCGCTTTAAGTCAAGGGCAAGGCAACGCCGTTATCCATAAAAAACACCTATATTTCGACGAAAAGAGAGAGCCGTACATACTGCTCTTTTTGCTCGTTAAAAAGGCGTAATTAGCTGATAACAGAGGACTATTTACCTTCTGCCTTACCACAAAAGCACCTAATTATCACGGGATGCAACGCATGTAACATCAACCTCTACAATAATTCAAAAAGGAGGTGTTTTGACCGTTGGCACGATGCGCTGAAAAAGAGCGGGAAAATGTGACCCAGGGGTACCTCTTTTTGTTATGTAATCGTATGTAGCTTTTTGTACCTGTGGATTAATTTCAGACGATTTCACCAATCAAAAGGAAGTCCACAAAAAAAGTAATATTTTCGGCCCTAAGGAGATAAGGGAAAATAAAGATAAGGGGGTTCGCTCTCAGCTCAATCTTTAGATCGACTAGGTTAGTGTTGTCTAAGTAAGTACCCTAGAGTATAACCGGGGCGATCCTAAATTTTCGTCGCCGCACCGGCGAGTCTAGAGCGATAAGCGGCGGTGTCCTAGAATACTCTTGTATTGTTCCATCTATCGTAAGTCTGCGAGAATCCTCGACAGGGGGAACTCCCGTATAATCCCAACAGGTACACGCCGGAAACCGACAACAGAAACATTGACTAAAATACCCATCGAGGCTTACGAACAACCCATGACAACCTACAATAGCAAGCAGCCGACGCAGCTTCAAACACCAACCATAGGACCCTGAACACCTGGGAGCATAACCCTAGGAAGCCGACTAACCACCCAACGAGTAAGGAGTGGATAGAGAAGTAAACAAAACAAGATGTACGAAGAGGCAAGATGATATGATTAGATAAGCAAGACTAGATAAGCAGTGTACAGTCGGGCACTTTAGGCTTAACTAACTAGTGCCTCCGGGCGGATAAGTTCAGTTCAATTCAAAGTACTCGTAAAGGTAATAACTGTGTAGAAGCACACTGTATAGTGGGGCACCTGTCACTTTTCTTCAGCATCTATTCTTGAAGGTACTTATAAGTACTTTAAACAACACTACTTACCGCATTATATTGAAATATATTTTTGTACCTGGAAATCCAAATAGAGAGAGAAAAAAAAATGCCAATATACAAAGAGGAAGGGAGTTTTGAGCATAACTGTATTTCTATGTCGTATGCAACTTATTTGTAAACAATGAGCTGCGCCTTTCATAGAGTATTGTAAAGGGACTTAAACAAGCCACTACTTGAGCTCGATACATACAGAGATGCGGGATTAAAACACACCATCTGCTGTCATGTAGTGCTGACTACGCACGACGACGCCTGGACCGTATAATCCCCTTATTGTAAGGTATACCTTTCTCGTGCGGTGTGGGAGGTTGATCTCACCATCTTGCGTATTTCCCTGCAGAGTGATCGTTCAGGTTTTTGCTCTAGATCTGAGCTTTTGCTGTGGTTGGTCACTGTAGGAATCGAAACAACCGTGGTACGTATTATGAGAAGACGGGAAAGTTCAAATCGCACGCCACTTCATTAATTGATTTGATATGATGCCTCCCCCACGCGAAAAAGTTGAGGCGCTTTGAACTCGGGAACGACCGGCTGCTGGGATGGTGAACAGGTGACGGATTCGGGGTTGTACAAATCCCGGTTGGTAATACATTTAGCATTGTTGGAAACGTGGTCGAGCCGTGAAACGACATTGGCGATTGCCATACTGTTCTGCCGCAGCAGTCCATTTAGCTTTCCGGTTGATACGGTTGTTTGGTGGCATGGGATATATATGCTTGTTTCGATCGCAGGAACATGGGTCTCCATAGGTCAATGGTGGTGATAAGAGACACATGCTCGACCAACCAGCAGAAAGAGATTTCCCCGTGGCTCCCTGGATGTTTCGACTCAGGTTCATTTATATATATATATTCGTGGCACCCACTGTATGGCTGTGTACAGTCGACTCGTTCTCCGAGCTCAAACCACACTCACAAACTGTTTTGCACAAATTTTGCGCTCCATCTTAGAACTCTGGGGCTACGTTTTCTTACTGCCTTAGTCTGTCATTTCATATTTCGCAAGAGCCTCACAAAACACGGTTTCGAAGCAGCCCATTTCTCCTGGAAGCTAAAGGTATTCAACAAGCCATCAACACAGTGCCGTAAACAGGAATCTAACTGGCTTTTTAGGATAACGTCCTTGCTATGAGATTATTCCTCCTACCAACTACTGCGAATTTCGCACAGGGTACCGAACAGATGGGTCGCGTTACACGTACAGGGCGACGGACTGCGGACGGTCAACCTGTAAATACTCTGATAGTTACGTGTCGCAGTGAAGACTATTGGGCAAGGATAGAGCCGGCGAGGTTACGCTTTCTGACATACATTATGAAGGAATAGTTCGGAGTACCGTTTAGCTGTTCAATACAATTCTCACTTCCCTTCCATTAAGAGTGCCCGTATCTTGGAGACGCTGTACTCATCATTCTCTCGTCTTGCGTATTCCGCCCCTTGTATTGCCCAGCCAGCGGTCCCGGACTTGAGGCCCAGCTTCTCTCCTTCTCTCCGGCACGAGTCAAAGTCGATCATAACAGGCGTATCACCGTCCATCATAATGTTGGAGGGGTTGAGATCGTTGTGGACGAGCCCCAGTGTGTGCCATGGGCGACACCGTTCTCTATTCCCTGTAGACAGAGGGCTTTGTCAAAAGATGCACCATCCTGCAGTCGCTGTGCCAGGGTCATGGTGTAGCGGACAAAACAAAGCCCTTTTATCCTGCCACGCTCCGAGACGCAGCCCAAGTACCGGGCAATGTTTGGGTGCGGGTGTTGTCGCAGGATCTCGCACGCTTCCACTTCGGCAGTGACTTGGATGCGCGGCTCCATGGCCGCGGGCGTGTCGCCAAAATAGAGCAGGCTGGGGCACTTGACAAAAGAATTAGGAGGTAGAGGGTCGGGCGCCGTCGTACAGTGGGGTTCCATGGGCGGCCAGACTTTGTCGATGGGAATTTTCTCCGTCTTTAGGAGACTGATGTCGACGGTAGAGGAATTTGGAATTCGCTTAGAGGACCGAGCAAAGAAGTAATCGTCGCCTTGTCGTAGTATAAACTTAGTGTGATCGAAAACGAGTTCGCCGTCTTGTTCGACAAACGCTTGGCTCTGCTCACAAATCTCCATTTCGGGACCTTCGAAAAAGTCAGTGAGACGTTTTAGAAATAGAAAAAATTCAGTGGAGCCGGCAAGAACATACGAGGAATACTGTGCTCTGCAGATAGCCTTGCGAAGGAAACCATTCAATGGTTGATAGACACGAAGCAAAAGGACTACACCTCAAACATGATACAACAGAATCAGTGTGCTACATTTTTGAGCTTAGGGTGATTTTTATTCCAGCTGAAGGCAACCCTGGTCACTGTGGTTGGCACGTGACTTTGACACGTGTTCTATTGTCATTGCGCCCAACGGTCGGCTACTTTTCTTGTTTGCACCAGAACTGGAGCAGTGCCAGTGAGATTTTCTGCTTTCTGGATTGCTTCGTGATTTCACCTCGTCAACAAACTACCTCTCACCTAAGTCAACTGTTTCGCACTACTCAAATCACTGCGAATTTGGATGACCAGAAGCCATGCAGCTCTGTTGAAATCATCGCTTTTCTCAAATCTCATTCAGATGTCTCGCCTTCTGATATATTCAGTGCGCCAGAGTCTCCCGGTGCATATGATATTCTGATTATCCTACATCAAGTATAATAGGTTCCAAAGCCATGAAAAGACCAATGTAGATGGGTCAGAACCTGCTCTTTCCACCAAGCACAGAACATCTACATTTGTGTACTTGTGGAGACGTGGCACTCCACGACAACGTCGTTTGTTTACGCAAAACATATACAAAAAAGATACGCTCTTTTATAGTCTACGGTTGAGGAGCCCATACAAAGGCCGGTTGGCCAACCTCGGCCATTAATTGAATTCGACGCAGTGACGTTGGTCTCAGGCACCGCATTTGTCCACATATTATGCTGACACAAATGCCGTATGTAAGCAAGAACGTGATAGAGAGAGGAGGTACTTGTTTTTCCCATGGAAGAAGACAAGAGAAATTGAATAAAGTTAAGTATCACAGAATGTTTGCATGGACATATGCCAGGTACGTCTGCGCGGGAGCCGCGGCCAAATGCTTACTTTAGTTACCATGCTTATGACCACAGTATAGTAATCCAGCGCCAGGCTCTGCTTGGCTTCTCTTCGACTTCCGCCTCCTCGTTTTCGGCAATGTCCAAGAAATGGCCAATGGGGATCTCGCTGAGCGGGATGATCTTGGACTTGCGAATGACTTTGTAGCCAAAGTACAGGATGAGGAAGATGGGGATGTTGATGTAGCTGGAGATGAACGTCTCTGTGCTCCAGCTGCCGTCATGTTAGCCATCTCGCACACGGGAACAATTTGCATAGGATCGTTTTGCAGGGGCGAACGTACTGTCCGTGGATAAAGGTGGAGAAGCCGCCGGTCAAGAGCACGAGGATGAGGAGGAACAGCGACCACCAGGTCAGGTACGGCTGCAGCGGCGACGCCCAGGGCAGACGCGCGCGCGACAGGCCCTGCTTCTGGGCGCCGTAGTAGAAGCGCAGGTAGACGACGAGGATGACGACCCAGTTGACCAGGGTGGCAATGGACACGAGGTCCTTGAGCCAGTCGAAGACGGTGGCGGCGGTGCTGGAGATGGACATGTAGGCGAGGGCCATGAAGACGGCGTAGAACAGCACGGTGTAGTGGGGGATGCTGAAGCGGTTGACGCGCGTCAGGAAGCGGGGCGCGCGGCCTTCCATGGCCATGCCGTAGAGGATGCGCGAGCCCCAGAGCAGGCTCGAGTTGCCCGCCGACCAGGCCGACGTCAGCACCACGGCGTTGATGATGGACGGGACGGCCTTGATGCCGGCGAGGCGGGCCGCAATGACAAACGGCGACTGCGACGCGTTTCCGGTGGTCAGGGAGAGGTGGGGGTTGTCCGAGGGGACGATGAGGCCGACAAAGAAGATGGTGATGACTGATTTGCATGGTTAGTCCTCCTGTGGGAGTCCTCCTGTGGGAACAGGGTGTCGGTGGTAGGTTTGCCGAGGCGCAACTGACCATAGAAGAGAAGAATCTTAAAGAAGACTCTCTTGGCCGCCTTGGGGATGGACGTTCGCGGGTTGCGCGTCTCGGCCGACGTGAGCGGAATGTTCTCGATGCCCGAGTAGGCGTACAGCGCGCTGTTCACCGCCTTCCAGAACCCGAGGAAGCGGCCGAGGCTGCCACCGATGCCCAGATACTGGGCGAACGGGCCGGGGTGGTGCCAGTACCTGAAGCCGATGGCCTCGTGGTTGGGCGCGCCACCGCATGTGATGACAAGCGACTGGGTGTCGTTAGAGCGTTTATTCGCAGATGAGGCACCAGTGTGATGTGACGCCATGGGAAGCATGCGACGTACCATAATATTCAGGCCAATCACCAGCGCGATCTTGAGCAGCGAAAACCCGTACTCGAGCTCGCCGTACACGCGCACAAACACGAGCGTCGTGGCAATCGTGAGCAGCCCGAAAACGGTAATGAACACGGCGCTGTTGACGTCCGTCCAGAACTGCACAATGACCGCGGCCGCCGAGATCTCCGACGGCACCGACACGATGTGCGAGTACACCTCGTTCCAGCCGTTGGCAAACGACAGCGCCGGGTCCACAAAGTGCTGCGCGTAGCGGATGATGCCGCCGTTGAGCGGCACCAGCGCCGCCATCTCGGCGCCCGCAAACACGGAGCCGATGGCCGCCGTGCCGATGATGGCGTAGCCGAGCAGCGCGCCCAGAGGCCCCGCGCGCTCAATGGCCTGGCCCGACGACAGGAACAGGCCGGTGCCGAGCGTGCCGGCCAGGGCAATCATCTGCACGTGGCGCTGGTGCAGGCCCTGCTTCAGCTGCGTGATCTCCTCGAACTCGGCGGACAGCGCCTGCACGCGCGTGGCGCCCGTCTTGCTGGCCGCGTCGTCGAGGACGCCCTTCTCGAGGCTCGGGGGCGGCTCCATGGGGACGGTGTTGTCGTCGAGGTGGACAGACATGATGCTATGGGGGTTGGCTTATTGGAAGTCAATGTCAATGGATCAAGGCATGCGACGAGAAGGACGGAAGAAGAGACAGCAAAGTCAGCGATACGTGTCGAGGCGCCCCTTGCTTCTTGTTCACAAAGCACACATGGCCTTTCTTTTATATCCGTTCTGTCTCTTCGTGTTGCACTGCGGATAGTGTTGAGATACTACCGTCTATCACCTGCTCGCGGCGGGCCACACTCGGTTTCTTATCCATCGCAGGAGGAAAAGTCGAGGTGACCACGACCGTGAACAAGGTTTCTTCCCCAGACGCCGATAGACTAGACGCGTCTTATCTCTACATTGTCCCAAACGGGGTAGACGCGAGCTTGGCTGGGCCCTGGCACAATTACTGGGTCCTGCGGGGAAGTGTCAGTAAAATCTGCTCACCTGGCACGCCGCGTGCCGACCGTCATCCAGCATTGTCCCGATTCGGCAAGGCGGGACGACACGGCGTAGCACAGCATCCATCAGACTGGCAAGCCGTGGGACTGGGTACAAAGAGTGACACGCATAACCCGCCTTCGGAGCACTGCCGACGTCTGCGAGACTGTCCGGAGCATCCCCGGTATCCGTTTTATTTGTACGGGGCGACGAGGCTCTCCACATCGCGATGACTTCCCGAAAATGTGCTCATCTTGTGCGATGGCGCCAGCGTCTTGGCCATTCCCATCCTGCGGGCGGCCAAGGCCAAGGCTCCCTATAACTAGCAAAGAGTTCCTAGTCGTTGTCGCTGTTGGACTACGTCTTTTCATTACATGGCAGCTTGGCCGCTCACCGATATTATTACTTCTCTCCGGGTAGCAAAGCCTCGATATCCGCGTGTTTTCTTCTGCCATCCACCATGCTCTCTCTACGCGGCACAGCAAGCGCAAAGACACAGGACATTCCTTGGCGTTTCGCGCCTGGCGGCAACAACCGATACGATGCCGCAACCAACCCAAGTGGTGTCATCTCGTTTGCTACGGCGGAGAACGTATGCCCACTCCCCCTCTTTTCTCGTTTCTTGTCTCCAAGTCAATACCGCCGCGGTCCTAACATAGGTTGGCAGAACTTGATGCATGACGAGCTTCACGATTTCGTGGAAAAGAATGTACGTCACCGACCTTTGTCTGCTTCCCATCACCAGCCCCCTTCTTATGTTGACACAAATAGGCCTCCATACCGAAGCTCGCCTACGCGTACCGCTTCAGCACCATGGGCGGGCCGCGCTTCCCTGCCGCCATGGCCGCCCACATCAACGAGTACTTCCACCCCGCGGTTCCCGTCCAAGCCGACGAGATCATCACCGCCTCGGGCTTGACCGGCATCCACGAGCTCATCGGATACAGCCTGGCCAACCCCGGCGACGGCATTCTGGTCAGCCGGCCCGTCTACGGCCGCTTCGAGCTCGACTTTGGCAACACGTCGGGTCTGCACATGGTCTATGCCGACATGGACGGCGTCGATCCGTGTTCGCCGGCGGCGGTGGCCAAGTACCAGGAGCGCCTCGATGCATCCGCGGCCGAGGGCATCCCGGTCAAGGCCGTCCTCATCGTTAACCCGAACAATCCATTGGGTATGCCTGTTCTGTGCACCGCCCTGTCTCGTTGTTTTTCTGCCCTGTTGCCATCGTATATCCTCGTGGGGGGAGCGACCTTCTAACTCTTCCAGGGCGTACCTACCCGGCTGAAACGCTGCGGGCGCTGATGGCCTTTTGCGAAACGAACAAGATTCACCTCATCAGCGACGAGGTCTACGGCCTCTCGACATACAGCCTGGACGACGGCCATGATGTGCCCTTCACCTCCGTGCTGTCCATTGATCCCACCCATCTTATAGACACTGACAGACTGCATGTCTTGTACGGAATGAGCAAGGTAAGGGGAGTTGGTTCAGGAGCCTTTGTTTGGCATGAACATGGGCTGTGGAGGCTGACGTGGTTTAGGATTTTGCTGCCGCTGGACTCCGCCTGGGTAGCTTGATCACCCGGAATCGCTTGCTGCGCAAAGCCGTGGCGTGCAACATGCGCTTCCACAATCCGTCGGGCATCTCCGTTGCGATCGGGACAGCCATCCTCGAAGACCGCGTATTCGTCGCGTCCTTTGTCCGTCTGTCGCAGGAACGGCTCCGAGACAGCCACCTATATACCGCCAAGGTCTTGGATGCCGCCGGTGTCAAATACGAACGAGGGTGAGTGTGCCGCGATGTACATGTGATCGGATGCCGTTTGGCTGCGTCTCGTAGCACTGACAGTCTGCCATGTAGGAACGCCGGCTTCTTTATTTTCATCGACCTGGCTCCGTGGCTCGAGCACGCTGAGCCAGGACAGAACCGAGAGTTTGCCCTCGCGCAAAAACTGCTCGATGCAGGCGTCGGCCTCCACCCCGGCGAGGAGCATGCCGAGAAAGAGGGCCAGTTCCGACTTGTCTTCAGCCAAGACAGGGAGACGCTCGAAGAAGGCCTCAGACGGTAAGGCTGCGACCACGCCGAGCAACCCAAGCAGCCACGGAATGGGGCTCAAAAGCTAACGTGATTATGATAGTCTGACCGCTGTGTTGAAGACCATTGATTCTGAACGAGCGGATAAGCCAACGAACGGGCACTTGTAAGCCACGGGAAGAGCACCATATAAAGAAACTTGGTGGTTTTTAGATCACTGTTGCCATGCCATAGAAACTCAATATACGGCCCGAAAACCCTCGCTGGTGGTTTTCTTCTTTGGAAATAAACCTGTGTCGTTTTAAGTGACGTCCAAGAGGCTGCAACTGAAATACGCACGGCTTTATGAAGTCTCCATTTTTCGTCTCATATTTACTACCTGTTCATAATTCTGTCGAATCTTGAATTACACGACAAACGGCAATCACTTGTTTTAATACCAAAAAGAAAAAAACCATCTTAAATCAGGAAGATATAAAGATGGAGAAGAGGAACAGTTTCGCAAAGTAAGCATAATGTGGCTTCCATTCCTCCAAGAACATTCGACTTACTTTCGGGAACTATATATTGATATAATATTCTTTTAAACGTTATCGTAATCGCTGCCGTTCACAATGGGCAGCTCTAGTACCCCCAACGTTGGCATTGTTTCGAATCATTCCGGATGCTCGGCGACATTTGCCACAGGCCAGTCTTGGAGCCGGAGCCTCACTTTCTCATCGGCTAGTCGCTTGGCTTGGCTTCTCGTGGTGACACCCATTGTGAGAATCGTTTACCGTACGGAGTTTTGTGGGCATGGGTGGTGGACGACAGTCTGGCTTATTTTGATACCCGTTTTATGAACGAGACACGCACGGGTAAATATGGCCAGCGGTCAGGTGGGGCAAACCGACGATGGTGTGGTGCTTGTATGCAACGAGGCACAGATATACGGGCTGGACAAGTTTGCATTCTACAACAGAGCAGCCTTATCTGCAACCAGACTGCCGCACTATGAGTGTATTCCACAGATCCATGCATGTGTTCAGCCGATACGCTTCGAATGTTGGCATCGAGCCCAGGAGCATCAGGGCATCCGACCACGTGTGAATGTTGTGTCGGCTGCTCATTTTCTTGAGCTGCTCGACAAAGTAGGTCTGGTCAACAGCGGCACTAGCCGAGGCCCCCAAGAGATATACCCAAAAGAGCTCTGCCGTAAAATGGTGCGCCTCGTGCAGCAAGCTCTCAAAGTCCACGAGGACGGCCTTCAGCCGGTCGAGGAGCCGACATCGGATGGCGCCGCCGACAGGTGTCTCTCGCAGGTTGGTGTAGATGAAGAGCAGGCCGGCATGGAGCAGAATGGTCCCCACCATGAGCTGTGTGTCCGTGGGTGCAGCGACTTGATCGTCAAAGAGGGCCGTCAGGAATTGATACTCCACCTGGTAGACGCGGTCGGGGTAGCTGGCTTCCCATGGCAGGTAGAGCGAGTCCGTCAAGCTGAGAAACAAGGACAACCGGTGCAGCGACAGCAGCAGCTGCGATACCGAGAGGCGATGTTTCACCGTCGAGATGGCCTCGAGCTCGCTATTGGGGACGAGGTGATACGTGTCTGCTGTAACAGACGGTGTAAAGACGGATAAGTGTGCCGAGGTATCTGCCTGGTAGAACGGGAAGCGAGGCGGCCGTCCGAGTCGCGAGCTAGCCAGAAGATCTGACCTGTACTCGGCATCAAAGTGTCAGTACGATATGTAGGGTTGACTTATACTCTGTTCATATTTCAGGCCCAAGGAAGACGCACCACAGCACCATCCGACGCAGGAGGCCGCGCATGCCCAGGTTGTTCAAGCCGCCGCGCAGCTCCACCATGCGGATGAGTCCACTTGTATGGACCGCGGCGTTGGAGGATACGCCGTTCAAGTTCTGGGCCGTTTGTCAGTACGGAAAATGAAACGAGGTGTTGCGCATATAACAACACAGCAGAGAACGCAACGCACGTCAATGTTTGCGAGACAGGCCACGGTGGCAATCGTGGAGTCACCGACACACCCCGGCGCGTCCGAGATGCTTTCGTTGACAGCCGCAATGGACTTGAGCAGATAGCTCGCGTCCTCTGCGGCATCCGCTGCCGAGTGGCTGGGGAACCGTGCGGAGGCATAGAACAACGTCATAAAGAGCCAGGCAGGGTTGCTGCTGCACGAGCGCCGCCACACATCGTTGGCCTCGGCGTGGACGGACGTTCGAATGGCAGAAAATGCATCTGAGGGGGAGAGACGGTCTCGTCAGTACTATGAGAGGTAGAGGTCCTGCTCCGTCCCGTCGCCGGGGGGAAAGTTCTTACTCTGCTGCAGAAGCATGAGAATTCGTGGCGTGGGCTGAATGGGAAGACAGGCGAAAGGGTCGATGTTGCCGTCTAGCCAGGTCCTTATATCGGGCGACCTGGAGGCGGGAAACACAATGCTGTTGCCATTGGCATTGTCTGTGGGCGGCACCTCCTCGATTTCCGGATCAAAATAGCACAGCGTCGTCGCGTCACCGTCCGTGCCCCAGTCGCTCCTCAGGCTCCTTATGCTCCCACGCCGCCATGTCGCATCGTCACTCGGGCCGCTCCCCGAGAGAGATGGCTCGAGGGATGGGTTTCGCGAGATCACGTTGGATTCTGGGTGGGCCGGCGTTGCGGCCGCCTCCAAGTACGCGCCTACGGCTGCCCGGGCCGAGCCGCTATCCGAGGCGTGCTCCTTCCGTGTTTTTGTGCGCTCTTGGCGTTTGTATCGGCGCATCACATGCGACCGCACCGTTTTGTTCGTGGCCCGCCAGCCCTTGGCCGGCTTGCCTGTCGTGTTGACGAAACAGATCTCCTGGTCCGGGGCCACTGTGTCGCTCCTACATGTCGACGGCGGAGGCGACGTGCTGGCGACGAATTGTTGAGACGCCATCCTGGTCGCTTAATGTGTCCGTCTGGCACTCTGTGCTCGAACAGCCATCCTGGTGGATCCGCGTCAGCGTACGTGCCGCGCAATGGATTTGGACATACACGGGAGCAATTGGCAGAGAAGAAAGGGCGAATGGCGGGCGGGGGTGAGCGTGGCCCGGCTCTTTGTACATGCTGACCTCCCACGCTACGTGATCCTTGTAAGGAATACTGCCAGCCCCTACCGCTATCCTTATCAGCGAGGCCGAATTGGCCCGCCCGGACGAAATGGGGACTACGTTTATTTAGCGGAGAGGGGAAGCGAGACTGGGACTGGACGGGACGATCGACATCGTCCATATGCATCAGGTATGGAGTAGACACGTGCAGCGGTATTTGCGTATGCAGAACTTGCCCGTCTCGTCTACATTCTACTATTCGTGTTACTCCTTCGCAGAAACCATGGCGCGTAAGAGTCCGTCAATCGGCGTCCTACTGGCCGCCGCCGGGCTGGCGCGGAAGCGGCCTGTTTTCTATCTCCCACTCTCTGTCCCTCAACAGGTTGTATTCCAACAACTTGTTAATAGTTATTTTCTTCCATGTGGATCGCCCGCCGCTTTTGGCGGCTTCCTCTTTAGGAAATGGCGGCCAACTTGCTGCCTTAGGCTGCAGGCCCCGCCTTGCCAGCGTTGTTAAGAGTCTGTCTAATGAACGCTCGTTATTTTGCCGCTTTTGAAATAAACCATTATTCCATCGTTTCGTCTACCGTCTTTAACCTTACTCCGTCCTCCTTTATGTACGACGGCTGAATATACTCCCGCCTAAGTAATCATAATATACCTGACTTTCCGTCTTGTAAAGCTTCTGGAGTTTATAACTATCTTTATATTAAAATATTATTTTATATAATATCCTATCTAGCCTTATATATATATAATGCTTATATCTTACTAACTCGTCTTTGGCCTTAATCTACGCCTATTATAATACTCTTGGTGGCTCTCTAGTAACTTTTCGTAATAATTTAATCTAGTAGACTATGTAATAGCTTCCGCTTTAGGTAATCTAATATTCTAGACGTGATAACCTGAACCCTTTTAGGTATTATTATTAAGTACTCGCTTATAAAACTAGATAGGTTACCTGATAAAATCGTTAGTATTTCTATGTAACTTTAACCGTCTATATTATAGCTTTAAACCTATTCTTAATCTTAGGCGTCTTGTGATAATAGACCTATTTATATTATAGCTTTAAACTTATTCTTAATCTTAGACGTTTAGTGATAATAGACGGGTGAGTCTATTTTAGGAGTGTGGTATTATTATATGTTGTTAACCTGGGGAGTTACTAGCGGCCTACCACTATACCTATTTTTATCATCTATTAAGTATTATCCTAGGTGACCGTGAGGCCTTACCTATTAATTATTTAATCTAGCTTAAAAGTGCTCTAAGAGTAATATATTAGATATAGTTATAACCCCTTTATTCCTAGTCTTAGACGACTAGTGATAGTAAATGGATGAATCTACTTTAAGAGTATAGTATTACTATATGTTGTTAGCCTTAGGAGTTATTAGTAACCTATCACTATACTTATTTTTATTATCTATTAAGTAGTATCTTGAGTAGAACTATAAGGCCTTACCCTTAAAATGTCTGATCCGGCTTAAAAGCGCCTTAAGAGTAATACTTACTTAGATTATATTAACCCCTCGTAACTAGGTTAATTAAAGAGTATTAGTATTTATAGGTTCGTTAAGTTATTTAAGCTTGGATAGTTATTATCTAATAGAATATTATACTATTAAGTATAGGATAAGAGAAGAATAGAGACTATAACTGAGGTTATAGATTATAATATAAGTAGAAGGGTAAATGTATATTTAAAAATATTTATAAAGAAGTAAACGTTAATATTTTACTCTATTAAGGAGAGGCCTTTATTATAGTAAAAGTATAAAGTAAACTTTTAATACTACTTATTTAGGGTACTCTAGTTTTTAATATAGTTACTTAAAAGGAAAAGAAGAAAGTAGAAGAAGGAGAGTAATATTACCTCTTTAGGTATTTATATTTTTTTTTTATTATAGAGAGAATAAAAGGGGAAGAACTAGATTATCTTATCTTCTTATATTATTATTTAACCGCTTAATTATTTATTAATATACTATATACTCTCTTTTATTTAAGTTCTTTTTTATATTTAAATTAGTCTTTAGTTAATCAATAATATAGCTTTTTATCTTATACTTTTATCTCTTCTCTCTTTATCTTTAGAATTACATCCTTTTTATCTTATACCTTTAAGTTCCCTTTTAATTATATTAAGATTATTATAATTTTAAAGATTTTAAACTTCTTAATAAATAACTAAAGAGAACTTTATAAATTAGTGTTATTCTTTTTTCCCCTTTTAATAATAATAACTTTTAAGATATTTAATAAGTACTCTTTTTTCTTAATAATTATAATAAAGAACTAACTTTAATTTTTATACTCTTAAAAATCATACTTTAATTAAGTAAGTTATTAACTTAAAATAAACCTTTATATAAATAGTCTCTTAACTTTAAGTTTAAATAACTTAAAATATAAACCTTATAATCTACCTTTAATTCTCTTTAAATAATAATTATACTCCCTTATTATTTAATATAAGATTATAAAGCTTCTTTATATTATTATTATTATTATTATTATTATCCGCCTTTCTCAGCCACTCCTAACTATTGGCGACTAGCTAGACAGAACCCTCTG
>WNLO01000257.1:0-16950 GCA_021398005.1 Sporothrix luriei | reverse complement strand
TAATTATTTTCCTTATATTTAATAACTTATTATAACTAAAAGAATTATAACCTTTAATTATAATATTATTATTAATAATTATTATATATATAAAGCTATTTATTTACTACTTACTAATATAATATAAGCACTATACTAAATATATTTATTCTAGACAGCTATTTCCCTTATATCTAAAGCACCCCCTCTTTTTTTAGAAGAGGAGGGTAAGAATTAATTCTTATTCTAATTTATACTTAACTTTTACCCTTAACTTTATATTAGCCTCTAGTAGCTATTATAATACTTGTTTAATTTAATCTTTTATTATATAACTATACTCTCCTTTTAAGAGAGGAGGGTAAGAATTAGTCTTTATTCTAATTTATATTTAACTTTTACCCTTAACTTTATCTTAGTCTTTAATAGCTGTTATAATACCTATTTAACCAACTTTTATAGTAGTAATTTAACCGTTTAATAATAACGTTCTAACTATAAAAGGCCGCCTAAGTGTTAATTAATTAAAAGAGGGCTTCTTATAACTTATATACGGTGTTAGAAGGTAGGGTAGGACGTTAGTTAGGCGGTAAGGATATTATTTTATTATTATTCTTAATGTTAATAATGTTTATTTTAGAATAGATGAAAAGAAAGGGGCGAACAAAATGCTTATATTACACACTTGACTCCCATCCTTGACTACGTTTTAACTCTCTTAAGAAGCTATTATGATATATGTCTATAAATCCATTTACAGAAAAGCTATGGTATAGACCCGCTTAGTCATTTCATTTAGTGTGGTGGTGATGGATGGTTCATTTCACTATCCCGCCCCGTCTTAGTCAATGCTGCTATGACGTATGCTTATAATGAGAATGGAGAAACACGAACCGTGCTTTTTAAACGTACGATATGACTAATAAATATCGCGATAAAGTGGGGAACTAAGGTGCGAATTGCCTGCACCTCTCAGGCTTTGATTTTGCCTGTCTTCCTGATTTAGTCAAACCACCCAGTCCATCCTGTCTTCATTCAACCTGCCTTCCAACTCGTTCTTCGTCTGATACTCCCCTGCCGACTCGCCGCTATGCCATACCCAGATCCAATGCAGCACATGCTGCCAGATGACGATGAAATGTTTCAAAGAGAACAACTCCAGCAATCACGACTGCAACAGTTTGATCACCGACCACCGAACACGTCATTGCAAATAACGTCATCTTCAACAATATCGTCACAGTCTCCGGCAACCACGCCCCCGGTGTATCATTTTCCCGCCTACCGGCTACGGAAGCAACAGCTCCTAGACCGGACACCGCTGGTTTTGGTAGTATGCGGCTCTTTCAGTCCAATTACCATCATGCGTGCGTTTCCCCATGGCCATTGATATGTCGATGTGCCATTATCTTCATCCAACGTATCGTACTGCTAACACAGTGATGAACGCAGACCTCCGTATGTGCGAAATGGCTTCAGATTGGGTTCGTATGGTGGAGGATTCATACGAGCTTGTCGGAATCTACCTGTCTCCGGTTTCCGATGCCTACAAGAAGTCGAACCTAGCCGCGGCGCACCACCGCATCCGTATGTGTGAGCTGGCCGTGCAGGATACGACTAACTGTGTCATGGTCGATCCCTGGGAGGCCACACAGCCGCGCTACGTGCCTACCGCCCAGGT
Source organism: Sporothrix luriei (assembly GCA_021398005.1). Classification (NCBI taxonomy): domain Eukaryota; kingdom Fungi; phylum Ascomycota; class Sordariomycetes; order Ophiostomatales; family Ophiostomataceae; genus Sporothrix; species Sporothrix luriei. Next base: position 15,290 of record WNLO01000257.1, on the reverse strand, counting down.
CCTCGATCACTTCCGTTATGAAATCAACGAGAACCTAGGTGGTATAGAAGGGGTCAATGCCGAGGAGCGTAGACAAGCACGTGTCGCGCTATTGTGTGGCGCTGACCTGATGCACTCGATGAGCACTCCTGGGTTATGGAGTCCCGATGACCTGGACCGTATACTTGGCGGCGATGGCGGGCTTTACGTGGTGGAGCGACATGGCACTGACTTGGAGGAGGCCCGGGAGGCGTTGAGCAAGTGGACGGAGCACATCTCAGTGATCCCACAGGGCGTGCCAATAGACCTGTCGTCAACCAAGGTTCGGTTGTTCCTTCACAAAAAGATGAGTGTCCGATACTTCGTTCCGAATCCGGTGAGTTTTAACGACCCCTCCCCCCCGGCGAACGAACAAGAACCGATTCTAATAACACAGGTCATTGATTATATTATCAATGGTGGCCTCTACGGTACCGGCAAGAATGAACAAGCGAGACAAGCGCAAAACACTCAGAATCTGGCCACGTTGACCGTTGATTCGACGTGACGTGGTTGTTTGGTACGCCTTGTCATCCACTGTTGGGCAATTGGTATGATTCTCCGTCAATGTGCACTTGTGCCCGCCGGAGTTCGTATTATCGTATACTTGGAAGTAAAAGCGTGTTCTTCACTTGGCCGGAGGTTGGTGTTATCAATAAGGAGTAGTATCGTATCACGGAGGAAGTTTTTGGCTACTATTTTCGTCCGGCGTTCTCTTCCTTGGATTGCAAGCGTTTTGGCGGCATTTTTGGTTGTTAGTTGATACTTTATTTTACAATTATCCTTCTGTTGTGCATTTTTGTAGTTGTAACACAACCGTGGTTGTTATGTGCGTTGTGTGCGACTGCGTCGTGCCTGTTCGTATATATCTTGGTGGATGTATATACGAGATTCAGTCCTAGCCGTATGGTCCTATATGCAGGCCTGTCTAAAAATGAACGGCACGGATTTTGTAGTTTTTAGTCTGGCTCTGGACTACAGCATCAGACGTAACCGGAATTATCTCCATATGATAGATACAATGAAACCCGTCAAGGGCTGCTCTTATTTGGACTTTTTGCTCTGTGGGTTATACATTGTCTGCTTGTCAGCTGTTTGTGTATCTATGGGCTAGCGAATCTTCCACCCTTTCCGTGTTCCCATTGCCGGGTAAATACTTAACGCATCCCAGCCACTTACTATATGAGCGGAGGGGGAGTGAATATATGGCTGCCGCCTGCGTCTCAAGACCATTCGTAATTCGGTAACAAGGTGGCCACCGCGGATGGGTGGCAGCGCTAATTGACTTCGAAGTTGTATCTGTTACAATGGAAAAAGAGCGACGAAGAAATCTCCTCCGCGGTATATGAAGAACGAAGTCAAAGCAAAGTAGCTAGACCTGGGTATATTCGACCTGGTGAGACACTTACCAGCTCCCTCATGGCCATCCCACCTGGCGAAGAAGTTTGGCTCACACGGAAACAGACAATTTCATGGCTTGTTATTTTACTGTCTTCTTCACCAAATTAAAGCCCCGCGGCTGTAACTCGAGGCCAGATATCTGAGCGGCTTATATAGCACGGACATGTGTTGGCCACGGAGCACCGCCCGCACACCAGTAGACGTAATAGTGCAATACAGGCGATGTAGCGTCAAATATATATACCTAGTGTAACTTGTGCCTTTATATCATAGAATACCACAGTTTATGTCCCCCCGTGTCATTTCCTCTTCGACACGTCGTCCTCGACTCGCCATTAATTATAAGAGAGTCATTATACGCGTTATCCAGTTTACAACCGCTGAGACAGAAACTAGGCGATTAGGAGTACTAGAGCTGTTCAATTGAGCTGCTCCAAACGCAAATCTTGATATCTGGGAAAACTAGGCATCGTAGTATGGGAATAATCTACAGACGAGGAACGTGAAGCAAAATTCGGCGTATGCTGACATCTTCGCGACCAAGATTGCGGCAATGATACCATGCAGGCCATCCTTGTCGCGTCTGAAAAAACGCAAGTCCCTTGCTCGACAATCGATTCGAGTGAAAACGGCGTGCAACAGTTTTACATGGTTCGTGCTGCAATTGATGGTACCCCGGGGGGATCCGGGAGAGGTGAAACCGGAAAAGGGCACGACGGAAGGCCGCAAGGAGGAAACCCCGGCACGGGGGCATGGTGGGGGGGGGGGGGGGGGGGGGGAAGGCCTGGGGGTGATGGAGGAAGGGGGAGGTCTGGATCCAGTGGTGGCGGGTCAGGCGGCGGAGGACGCTCCAGGGGAAGAGGGGCATACTCCGGCGGAAGCGCCGGCAATGGTGGCGGTAGTGGCCATTCCGGAGCAGTGAGAAGTAAGGCCCCTAATGTCGAAACACGGCACGTCGATGAAATCATGCATGTCGCTGGGCTAACAGAGTCGCAACTAAGGTGGTTCCCGTGGGGACGGAGGCGGCAGAACGGGTATGTTATTGCCTTTCCCTGCTAACGGTAGTTTTATGCTGGTGACCATGGTGACGTGCAGGCCGGATTTTGGGCGTGAAACGAAAGCTGGCTTTCGAAAGAGGGGACCGGACGTGCCGGCGGTGGAAGCCACGGCGGCAGTGGCACGGACGGCCGTAGCGGACATGTTATGTGTTATCCCTACGCCGAAAAGTGACACCGTGGTAGTTTCTCGGTGATTGACCTAGAGCGAAGGCTCCGAAAGTGTTTTGAGTGTAAGCGGTTTTACTGACCGCACAACAGCTGCCGATACACCTGCCATCGCCCAGCGCGCCCCGGAAAGGATCTTGTAGTCCGCCAGAGGGAAGGGGCGCATTGAGAGACAAAAGGAGGAGAGATAACAGGCCACTGACCACACGTGAAGACTACGTGGGTTAGACTCCGACTATGTCAGTCGTGTCATCCCTTTAACAGTTGATGGCCGCCAGAAACAACCTACTACAAATAGAACACCTGAAGCACAAACTGTCTGCAACCCTGACGACACCGAGACAGTCGTATACGAAGGCGAGTAGGCGACGGAGACAAAGGTAGAGACAATGACATAAAACGCATATCAGGAAGGACAATTTTCAATGGAAGTGTGCAAGCCATTGGTGTTTGTCAACGCGATAAATATTCGGGATTAAAAGGCCGAATAGGCGGCCAAACGCTGTCGTTAGGACGGTAAAGTGATTTCAGTGATTATTGTGATTGCCGCGAGGTGGCCCCCGGCTCGGCTTTGCTCTACAGTTCTGCTGGTAGTTCTCGTTTATGCCGTCATTTGACCTGATTTTTGCTTCTGCTTCTTCCCTTCCAGCCCGGCACATTAATACCTGCCATACCAGTGCCGAGTACCCCACACCCGGCAGCGACGTGGCCGTGACACGAATGCCTCATTGATGATATGTCAGTGTAGATATTACTATACCGGAGCGGGTGAATGTGTGTATGCAAATGACAGCTGGACGTGCGTGTCCCTTTTGTCAATGCGCACATATTTGCTACCCGTGCTGTTTCTCAAGCTGAAGACAGTTTAGGAGGCTGCGAGGTTTTAAATTTCACACAACGGGAGGCTGGAGACTACGACAGTGTTCATCGTCGTACTGCGTAATTAAGATGGTTGTCCTTTAACTCATAAGCTCCGAAGATCGGAACGTGGCGTCGTGACCACTGCGACGAGCGTTGGTGTCGTACCACATTTTGCTTCGCTATCCGTGGCGGATCTCCGCTAAAAACATATGACAATACACAGCGCAAGTTTTAGGCTCTGTCACACCGCAATCGGACTAGCGGTGCATAAACGATCTTGCCAGCTAAAAATTTATGACACTGAGCCAAGAAAAAAAAGAGCAACCGTAGCGAAAAACGCACACATGGCGAGAGGGAGTCATCGACGGCTGTGAATCCCCTCAACTTCTGCCACAATTCACCAATCCCTTTTCCTGCGACCCCCAAACCACGCTTAGCATCAATGACAGCTACAGCTCCCACAAACGGCAATGGGCCGACACGCATTTCCATTCTGGGCGAAGAAACCATTGTTGTTGACCACGGCATCTGGCTCGACTTTGTTCCCCATGATCTGCTTTACAACATTCCCTCATCGACTTATGTCCTCATCACTGACACCAATCTCTTCCCGCTCTATGTCGACAGCTTCCGCACAGCCTTTGAGCAAGTGCGGCCGAGCTCGCCGAAGGCTGCTGGTGCACGCCTAATGACGTACGCCATTCCGCCCGGCGAGTCCTCGAAAGGACGGGAGACCAAGGCCGAGATTGAAGACTGGATGTTAGCCCAAAAATGCACCCGCGACACAGTTGTCATCGCCCTCGGTGGTGGCGTCATTGGTGATATGATCGGCTATGTGGCCGCCACGTTCATGCGCGGTGTCCGCTTCGTTCAAGTGCCCACGACGCTGTTGGCCATGGTTGATTCGTCCATCGGTGGCAAGACGGCCATTGACACACCCCTGGGCAAAAATCTGATCGGCGCCTTCTGGCAACCCCAGCGCGTATATATCGATCTCAGCTTCCTCGGCTCGTTGCCAACTCGTGAGTTCATTAACGGCATGGCCGAGGTCATCAAGACGGCTGCTATTTGGAACGAAGCCGATTTCACCGACCTTGAGAAGAATGCGGCCCTGATCGTTCAGACTGTGCGTGGCCGCCCTGCCCAGGCGACATCTGAGCACCTTGCGCCGATCCGTGGTATTCTTAAGCGCATCGTGCTGGCATCAGCCCGTGTCAAGGCTGAAGTTGTCTCGGCCGACGAAAAGGAGGGCGGCCTGCGCAACCTGCTTAATTTCGGTCACTCAATTGGTCATGCCTATGAGGCCATCCTCACGCCTCAGGTCCTCCACGGTGAAGCTGTCGCTGTTGGCATGGTCAAGGAAGCTGAGCTGGCTCGCTACCTTGGCGTCCTGCGCCCCAGCGCTGTCGCCCGCCTCGTCAAGTGCATCGCGAGCTACGACCTACCAACTTCCCTGGCTGACAAGCGGATAGTCGCTCTCACGGCCGGCAAGAAATGCCCGGTCAGTGTCGTGCTGGATAAAATGGCCGTTGATAAGAAGAACGATGGCGCCAATAAGAAGATTGTTCTTCTCTCTGCAATTGGCGCAACCTACGAACCCAAGGCCACCGTTGTCGATGACCGCGATATAGGTGTCGTCCTATCTCCGGCCGTACGTGTCACACCCGGCGTACCTTCGGATCTAAATATCACCGTCGCCCCTCCGGGCTCAAAGAGCATATCTAACCGTGCCCTGGTCCTTGCTGCCCTGGCCAAAGGCACTTGCCGTCTACGTAACCTTCTCCGCTCAGACGACACGGAATACATGCTCTCCGCAATTCTCCAATTGAAGGGTGCTACTTACTCATGGGAGGAATCTGGCGAGGTATTGTCCGTACAGGGAAACGGCGGCAACTTCTTCGCCAGCTCTCAGCCTCTCTACCTCGGAAACGCAGGTACTGCCTCTCGCTTCCTAACATCAGTGGTGGCTCTCTGCTCACCGTCTTCTGTATCCTCTACCGTTCTTACTGGTAATGACAGAATGAAAGTCCGCCCAATTGGTCCTCTAGTCGACGCCCTGCGGAGCAACGGCGTCAAGGTCAAGTACCTGGGCAAAGAGAAGAGTCTTCCCCTTGAGGTGGACGCTGCCGGTGGCCTGGAGGGTGGCCCAATTGAGCTTGCTGCCACAGTCTCGTCTCAATACGTGTCGTCCATTCTTATGGCCGCACCGTACGCAAAGAACCCGGTTGTTCTTCGTCTTGTCGGCGGCAAGCCAATCTCTCAGCCATACATCGACATGACAATCTCCATGATGCGAGCCTTTGGGGTGCATGTGAGGGCTTCTGACAGCGAGCCCAATACGTATCACATTCCAACTGGCGTTTACACCAGCCCGGCCGAGTATGTGGTGGAGAGTGATGCTAGCTCTGCCACCTACCCCTTGGCTGTCGCTGCAATCACAGGCTCGACATGCACAATCCCCAACATTGGGTCTACATCCCTCCAAGGTGATGCGTCTTTTGCGGTCAAAGTTCTTCAGCCGATGGGCTGTGCTGTTACCCAGACGGAAACATCGACAACAGTCACAGGCCCGCCGGTTGGTTCGCTTAAAGCCATCCCTCATGTTGATATGGAACCAATGACAGACGCTTTTTTGACAGCCTCCGTCCTAGCAGCTGTGGCGAGCGGGACAACTCGCATTACTGGCATCGCCAACCAGCGGGTAAAGGAATGTAATCGGATCTTGGCCATGTATGACGAGCTGGCGAAATTCGGAGTCAGCTGTAATGAGCTGGAAGACGGGATAGAAGTAACGGGCCTACCCTTCGAAGACCTTACTAGCCCGGAAGAGGGCGTTTATTGCTATGATGACCACCGAGTCGCCATGAGCTTCAGCGTCTTGTCCACCATTGTACCCCGGCCTGTCCTAGTTCTGGAACGTGAGTGCGTCGGCAAGACGTGGCCTGGATGGTGGGATGTTCTTTCCCAGTCATTCAGTATCAAGTTGAGCGGAGAAGAGCCTGTTGTGTCACAGCCCAACGCCCACACAGCATCTGCCCCGTCTATTACGAACAAGTCTATTTTCATCATTGGTATGAGGGGCGCGGGAAAAACTACGGCTGGATACTGGGCCTCGGCGACCCTCGGCTGGCCGTTCGTCGACCTGGACGCTGAATTGGAGCGGAAGCACGGAATGACCATCCCGGAGATGGTCCGCGGCGATCTTGGCTGGGAAGGATTTCGCAAGGCAGAGCTCGAGCTGCTCGCCGGCATGATAAACTCTAAGCCTACTGGTCATGTGTTCTCATGTGGCGGCGGCATCGTTGAAACACCTGAAGCCAGACAGTTGTTGATTTCCTATCACCAGAGCGGAGGAATTGTTCTGCTTGTTCATCGCGATACCGAGCAGGTCCTCGATTACCTTATGCAGGACAAGACACGTCCCGCATACTCCGAGGATATTCGAGGCGTGTACTTGCGCCGCAAGGACTGGTTTGAGGAATGCAGCAGTCATCACTACCACAGTCCACACTCAGGCAAGACAGACACCCCTGTGGAGTCTCCCTCCGATTTCGTCCGGATGCTTCGACTGATCACCGGCCGATGCTCTCATCTGGAGGAGGTCAGGAAAAAAAAGACATCGTTTTTCGTGTCACTCACCGTCCCCAACGTTGCGAAGGCGATTGATATCATTCCTCGGGCTATTATCGGCTCTGATGCCGTGGAACTACGCATCGATTTGCTCGAAGACCAGTCCTTTGATTTTGTTCGGAGCCAAGTTTCACTGCTGCGCTCTGCAGCCGACGTGCCTATTATCTTCACTGTTAGGACCGTGGGCCAAGGCGGTCGGTTTCCAGATGAAGATGTTGACCGTGCTTTGGCGCTGTATCGTGCAGCAATCCGGATGGGCGTGGAGTACATTGACCTCGAAATGACCATGCCTGACCGTGTCATCCAAGCCGTGACAAAAGAGAAAGGTCAATCGCTTATTATCGCGTCGCATCATGACCCGAATAATACGCTCTCGTGGAAGAACGGTGGATGGATTCCGTACTTCAACAAAGCCTTGCAACATGGTGATATTATAAAGCTTATTGGTGTTGCGCACGGGGTCAAAGACAACTTTGACGTTGCAGCATTCAAGTCCCGAATGCTCGCTGCTCACCAGAAGCCGATTATTGCTTTGAATATGGGCGGACCGGGCAAACTGAGCCGAGTGCTGAATGGTTTCCTCACACCGGTTACGCACCCGGCACTACCATTTGCAGCCGCTCCGGGCCAGCTTTCTGCTCGAGAGATTCAGCAGGCCCGTTCCCTTGTTGGTGACCTCGATCCTCTACGATTCGTCCTTTTTGGAAAGCCAATTTCAGAGTCACGCTCACCGGCACTCCACAATGCACTTTTTGACAATGTCGGACTGCCTCACCAATACACCCGGGTAGAGACTGCTAGCGTGGACGATGTACGGAAAATTGTTCGGTCCGCTGACTTTGGTGGTGCATCCGTGACCATCCCCTTGAAGGTGGACGTCATGAAGTTAGTCGACGACGTTTCTGAAGCAGCAAAGGTCATAGGTGCAGTGAACTCAATCATCCCCGTCCGTTCCATTGCGGGGGAAAATAACGCCACTACCCGCCTTCTCGGTGATAATACCGACTGGTTGGGAATGATCCATGCGCTACGTGGTGCTGGTGTCGAAAGATGCTCTTCGACCAACCCATCTGCTGGCCTCGTCGTCGGTTCTGGCGGCACATCCCGTGCTGCCATCTATACCCTCCATGCTTTGGGTTATGGGCCGATTTACGTGGCTGCTCGCAATCTTGAGAACGGAAAGCAGCTGATATCGTCCTTCCCGGTCGGTTATAATGTACAGCTGCTGAGTCCGAAGACGCTTGACGTCGAAGCTGTCGGGGCTAATTTGCCCTCTGTTATAATCACGACAGTACCTGCGGATAAGTCGTTGGACTCGACTGTGCTCCAACTGGTAAAGACAGTTTTAGAGCGCTCCAGATCGGCTGAGGGTGTACGTGTACTTCTTGAGTTAGCCTATCAGCCTAGGCACACACCCGTGATGAAACTTGCCGAACAATTCGGTTGGAAAACAGTCCCCGGGCTAGAGGTTCTTACTGCGCAGGGATGGCACCAGGTTTGTTCACCCAGTATCCTGTTATTATTACTCGGGCTTGCTTTCGTGTTATACATGTTTTGTCTGCTAACCTTGCGTTCTAGTTCCGCCTTTGGACCGGAATAACCCCGTCGTACGATGATGCGCGTGCTGCAGTGATGGGTGACTCGCCGGCATAGGCTGTAAGCGGAAGTGTAGGTAGTTGATTGTCTGGCCTGGATACAGGGCCGAGAGATACGTTGCATTGCCACTCTTTAAAAATTCCACTGTTTGTTGACTTCGGTTTATTTGAATAAAAATACGCGTTTCGATATTAATCAATTGAACACTGAAGAGTTTCAATAACGACATGTGTGTCCCTTTCCAAGCCACGTTCATTGTACCCAATGCGCCAGATGCCCCTTTCTATGACAGTACTTCGAACTCCTATCGGAAAAAAAAATAACACCAACCGTTACCAAATAATTGTACATGTATTTTTTGGTGGCCAAATTCATACCTGTTAACCATGAACAAGCCCACGACCGGCCAGCGGGGGGCCATGTTGCGTCTATACCATGATGATAACCTGCCAATGCAATGCGTTCATGAATAAACCAAATTGAACCCGAAATCGATGGCAAGGCAATCGTAATTGAAAAAAGGCAGAGCAAGCAGAAAAACAAAAGTAGCCCAAAATGGAAACCGATCTATGAGATGAGAAAATCCGTGAAGGATGAAAAGGCAAAGACGAAACAGGGCCAATAAAAACAATGGGTCGAGTAAAGTGCAACATTAGAAAAACAAAGTCAATGTTAAGTCATAAAGGGAACCGAAGTGAAGAAAAGCACGTCTGCATGAATCGATGACAAAATGCCACGTTGGTCAGTGCACTGACGAACACGAACACGGTCTTCCGACCACAGATCAAGTCGACGGTGAAGAAAACGACCGCAAAACGCGAGAGAGATCGATAGGGCCAGCTTCCACAAGAGCTGGTGTTTGTTATTGACCGAACGAGGCACAGAAGCCACATGACGTCACTGAATGACTTGATGGATACATGCCGATGCATAATCCGCTAAATCGAAATAGGACTAGCGTATGAGGTCATAGTTTCCAAAAAAGGAATTTCGCGCTCCGATCTGGGCTGTAGAGATCTAGGTCGCATGAACACCGCGTTTACGGTGCTTCCCTGTAAATTCGACCTCTGGGTGACAGACACGGAAATGGCGCGTAAGAGCATCTGCGCGACTAAAGGTTTTCTCCTCCGTGCACAAACTGCACCGAACCTTTTGCTTGCGGCCGTTGTGGATGGTGTCTTCGTGCCGGGTTAGGTCGTAGGGTCGCGAGAAGACTGTGTTGCAAGGCTTTCCCGTGCTCGGGTTTATGCGCTCACATCGGTGAGGGCCAGCTTGGGTGTTCAAAAGGCCCTGTGGTGTGGTGGCGTCAGGTTTGCGTGTGCCAACCAGAGCGTTGGCCTGGCGGTGGCCTTCACGCTTGTGCTTTTGGAGAAGAGCCGGGGTTTCGAAACGTCGAGTGCACCCATGGTATGTACATGTGTACGTTCCGCCGTCGTTGTTTACAATGCCAGGGCGTTGGGACCCCGGAACGGGTTCGGAAAGAGCTGCCAGGCTGGTGACAGAACGGATAGCGGGTGCAGGTGAGTGATTTGTCGACATCGAGTCTGCCATCGGGGAGTTGCCGTGGTGTTGAGCCATGAACGGGTATTGTTGAGTCAGCTGTAACCCTTGGTTCAATTGCGGTGCCATGTAGTTATATGTAGGTGCGGCTGGAACGCCACTACCAATCCCAGTGGCATACGATTGGCCCATGTTCGTAACTGCCTTGTTCATTTGGTCGACGGTGAAGCTTTGCTGGCCACCACCTTGAGAAAACAGGGAGTAGTTCGTGCTGTCGCCCTCGCCATCCGGATCTCTGTATTCCAGAACGGCATCCTTGGGTGAGATGGTCTGTGGTGTAGACGTTCCCTGGCTCCTTGTAATCTGAGTCCGGAATGCATGGCCTGGTGCATCTTGTCCAGCGAGACCGCGCTGCTGCTGCTGTTGGTGGGCACCGAAGCGTAGATTGCTCGTTGGCGAGGTACCAAAGTCATGGTTCGGGGTTGGAGCCATCGGAGACCCTTGACGGAAGGGTGACCGCTCGCGCGGGGTGCCTGTTGATACCGGCGACTGATGTGAGGCGGCACTTAGATGTTGGCTGTTGATTTGCTGTAGCCGCTGAGCGAACATCTCCTGGCTTGTTGGGGCTATGTGAGACGTGTTCGTCGAGGGTGCCGACGTAGGCATCGCTGCAAAGTTCGGACTATACAACTCGTCATTGTAGACATCGGTCATCGTACGGTCGAGCTTCGGGGGAGCATGGAAAGCGACTATATCGTTGAAGAATCGTGAGCATTCATCATTCTCGTTCTCGTTCTCATTCTCGCCACCGCCGTCAAATAAAAATAAGAGATCATCCTCTGCCGCGCTCGTTGCCGGGGGGGAACTAATTCGTCTCTCACCATTTCGGCGCCTAGCATCTTCGTCAGCCTGATCAAGGGATGGCGTGGCAGGCGAATTGCTTGCGATGGAACTCGCCACTGACACAGGCTGTGACCTGTTGGAGCTCATAGATAGGTCGGGAGGCGGCTGCAGACCGCGTTCACTGTGACCGCTGGTGACGCCAGCTCTCTGCCTGTTGGCAGCCAGCAGGCTACCATAGGTGCCGTGGGGCATGGGCAAGCTGTCTGCTGAAGACGCGTAAGGGGCATGGCCTTGGTGGCCATAGAGACCATCGTGAACCCCGGAGGTTGCCTGCTTGACGAGAGGAAATGAGGAGTCTTCGTAGTAAGACATGTTTGCGAAACTGTCGCCAACCGAGTCGCTGACGGCTATGTGAGGGTTGGATGTAGTCTGCGAGAAAGGGGATGCAGGGCCCGCGGAAGTGGAGCCCAGAGAGGATAGTGACGATTCGCGGTGATGGGAAATATTGGGGTGACCAAAGGACCGTCCTGCGGCGAGATGATTTGCTGGTAGCCAGCGGTCCGACTGCATTATCAGGTTGCTTCCGCCTAACATACGGAGGTCGAAGTCCTGGTCCAACTCGATGTCGCTTTCAAGGCCAGCAACGAGGACAGGGTCCTGTGCGGCGGCGGCGGCAGCAGAAGCGTCAAAGTCGGAAGACAACGTGCAGCTGGGAGTCAGCGAGAGGCGGCTTCCGGGGCAAGAGCTGTCTTGGGTGCGAGGCGGCGACACGGCAGCGAACTTATTGTAATAGTGGTATTGATCGAGATCGAATTGTTGAGCGCTGTTGTCGTCGGTGATATTGAAATTTGTTTGTTGGTCGTTCTGTTCCTGTGACTGCTGTTTGGTGATGTGATGCGCCGCCAACATTATCGTCCCTAGTCTATAGGGAAGAGACGTAGAAACGAGGAGGGTTGGGCTTGTATGTTTGTGTATGCGACAAGATTGTAATTTTGTGGAGATTTAGAGGAGGGAAAAAGTAAATGGCGAAGAAGGTGGCAAAGTCGAGGAAGGGCTTCGTATATATAGGTGACAGAAAGAAACTATGTCAACCATGTGGAAGGCACGGAGCAGGCAAGTCAGTATCTGACTCTGCACTCTAATACGTATGTAAGTGTGTACTAATTGGGGGTGGGATGACACCGGCTCTCCGAGGGCCTGGCGCAGGTTTTAGTGCAAAGCCGCCCAGGAAACAGGGAGGATGGGAGCAAAGGGGTGGGGTGGGCCTATTAATTCAAAGTACTGGTACCTCAGTGCTGGTTTCCATTTTGGCTGTTGCCTGTGATGATAGCGGGCTTTGGGAGGGCGCCTGATGATCTACAGAAGTACATACACCTCGACGCAAGCCTCGGGCGCTGGTTGGTGGAGAGAGAGGGGGAGGGGGGTGCGATAGAACCGCCCAGAAGGCACTGGGCTGTTATTAAGATGGGTTTTTCTAATCCGCGGAGGCTTTTCCATCGACAGCGCACCCGGCGATTAACTACTATCCCGTATGCGAACTGATGGTGTGCGATTTCTTTCGCGGTTCGCTCTTTCCTGCCCTGCTGTTTCCTGTGCATGACATCAGTTTATCCCCGATTGTTCTGCGATAGCAAGAGGTACAGGAAGAGGTATAGTAAGAGCACACGCGAAATGGTAGTTTACATGGTGTCTTTTTTCCAGTGCTGGTGTATTCTTAGTCGAAGGGCCGCGGCACTGGCCATTTCTTCTCGGCGAGGCCTTGAGTCATACACAACACACAACGCTGTTTGTGAGCGGTACAGAGGGGGGGCGTGAAGGGCGAGGGAGCAGTGGGGATCAAAGAGGAACGAATACAGGAGGAAATATGCGTAAGAGATTGTAACGGGTAGGGTAGAGCGCAAACGCGACACAACTGAAAAGCAAGGAATTCTAGAACTTGCAGAATGAAATGCGAACAGGATTAGGACGAACTGTACTGCAAAAGAAGATGCTCGTTCGCTGACGTGTCGGTTGGATGCAGCTGTGCCAGGCTTTGCAAATGCGGCCATGGTCGCTCGAGGTGGAGGGGTATGATGACGTCGATGTCCAGGTCATCATCCTTTGCTCTTTGCCTGAAGCTACGGCCGGTCGTGCTGAGGACTCTACTAAGATACAGTGGGTGGAGGACACCCTTAGGCCTGGAGGGGTGAAATTTAATATCTTCGGCTTTTGACTCCTTGTCCCGGCCCACTGGCACGTCTTTTTTGGGTTATTTCCCTTCCTAATCCTTTCGCTCTTTGTAATCTTACACTTTTCCCACCATTATCTGTAATCCTCTCCCTTTCGTCCCTACTGCACCCCCCAGACTCAGCCACACCGTACCTGCTGGGCCGCTGGCATCACACATGCAGGTACACTGATCCAAGGTCGCTGCTCCGGCGCCGCAGTTGCGATAGACGTAACAAACGTTGCAACTGCCTGTTACTTTGTAGTCGCCGATGGCCACTGCCGATGCCCTGCGAAGCTGCAACGCCGCCATGTCCGATGTCGTCTCAAGAGCTTTATCTGCATCGACATGCGGCTTAGTCAACACCAAAACGTAGCGACTGAACCTGGACAGCGAACATAACTGCCAATAAAACAAATTTTCAATTCCAGCACCGTTGGCAATTTCAGCGACCGGAAAGACGAAAGATCCTCCGGGGCCATTTGTCCATTTGTTGTATGGCCATGTGTGCCTCACCTGCACGATTGCTTAGCATTTTGTCCCGTTTGCCGACTCTCGTGTTGTGTTGAGGCCTGTGTTTTATACAACCAGGCGCCGTTACGAGCAGCCAATGTAAATGATATGGGGAAAATGGCTCGACTCGCCTCGTAAACAAAATGCCCCGGTTCGCTTTTGTGAAGGGTGTTCATGTCACAATACGACCTGGAACCACACGCCTAGACATGGCCCTGGCTAGACCACCATCTGCATTTCACATTTGTCCTTTCACGAGAATACTTGAATTGTCGTGGAGAAAAGTCAGCACATGCGCCCGTTGCAGCCGGTAAGTAATACTTCATCGCTACATTCTTGTGTGGCCGAGGCTTGATTCAGAGGGCTGGGAGTTCAGGCCTAGACTGGGCCTGGCCTGGCCAGACCGAGACCTCTGACGATTGATGCAGCGGCCCAGAGGCCTGTCGCCAGGCGCTTTCAGAAGCTCCCAGGGTGCTGGCGGGGCTGCCGATGGTCTTGGCAGAAGCAGGATGCATGCCATAACAAATAGCCCCGACTATTGGTACTTAATATTAGAAACATTGCAAATTTTTGTAGTGGAAGGAGGGTAGGGGGTGCTGAAAAAGTAAAAAGGTTGAACCAGCTTTCGCTCGCTAATGCCGACGCCAGGCGCAGACGGCGGAAACCGCGACCTCTCGGGGCAATTGGGTGTGTTGAAAAGGCATAGCAGAGTTTTCACAGCACCCTCGACAGTACGACATATTACGTCGTATGAGTAGGCCATTTCCCTGCCCGGCCACGTATTAATTCTACGTACAGAGACGCGCGCTGCCGGAGAAAAAATTTTCACTACACCCTCTTTACCGCAGTATCTCACAGCGGTGCCAAGGAGAGTTTGTGCATCGGAAGACACCGGCCTGTACTACACTTGTAGTTGTGCGTGCAAAGCGAGGTCAGAGGGCTGCAGGATTGGAAAACTCTGATGCAGAATTTGAGTGAAGATTTTTTGTAGAGTTTTCATATGTCCCCTTCGCCTCTTCAGGGCATCGGTAGCGACAGCCAAGGCCGCTCCAAGAAGGCTCCCAAGACCATTTCTCAAAGACTACGTCTCGGGCGTTTGACGACCTTCTACAATTTCCACTGCTAGCAAAACCCTGCCTCGATCGCCCACGAACCTAAACGGGCCTTTTTATTTCAACAGCAGCCGTGCTTGTAGTAGTTGGCCTCGTCTTTTCAAGAGCCTCGCTCTTGATCTGTATCCCCTCTCACCTTTTCCCATTATCTTTTCCCCCACTTCTTTTTCTCTTTTTGTTTCCCTTGGTCCGTATTTTCTGCGAAGTTTCCCGTTGTAATCGTATTTGGCCTCGTATTTATGTTGTGCATTCTGAGAAGTTTCTGACACCATTTTTCTTGCGGAATGTTTTGCCCGGTATGAATATCACTGGGGGGGGGGGGGGGGGGGGGGGGGGGGGGGGGGGGGGGGGGGGGGGGGGGGGGGGGGGGGGGGGGGGCGGGGCGGG
>WNLO01000256.1:0-17108 GCA_021398005.1 Sporothrix luriei | reverse complement strand
CCGGCGCAGATGGCGGCGGCGATCCAGAAGGCGGTGGGCGCGGCCACGGTGCACCTGGCGGCGTCGGAGAGCACGTCGGTGCGGGTGGGGCGGGCGGGGTGGCCGGCGGCGCACGTGGCGGCGAACATTGAGACGGTGGCGCGCGAGGTGGTGGGCAAGTACGTGCCGCAGCGGTGGAGCAACGTCAAGTCGATCTTCATCAAGGGCCCGCGCACGATGGCGGTGCCGATCTGGCAGACGGACGAGCTGTGGCTCGAGGGCAGCAAGGACGTGCTGAAGACGGGCTCGGCGCAGCTGCAGGCGTACGAGGCGCGGCAGGCGGCCAAGAAGGAGAAGGCCAACGTGGGCAAGAAGCGCAAGGCCGTGGCGGAGGGAGAGGAGGGAGAGGCGGCAGCGGCGGCGGAGGGAAAGACGGCTTCCAAGAAGGGCAAAGCGGTTGCTGACGCGGCGCCCAAGGAGGCCAGCCGCCCGGCCAAGAAGGCCAAGGCGGTGCCGGAGAGCAACGACAGCGGCCTGGACAAGCAGATTGCGGCGAGCAAAGAGAAGCTCAAGAAGCAGAAGGCGGCGGCCAAGAAGGCCATGGGCATTTAAGCGTGTGGTGGTGTGTGGTGCGCTGTGGGAATCTTTTGTCCCGTTTCTATTTGTTTCATGTTCATGCTTTGTCACCTGTCTTGCAATGACATCTACTGGCGTTCAGGCGTGCTTAGATTAGGACGAGGCACCGACAAACAATCAAAAATACGGTTCTTCTTTATTTCAAACTTTTAATACGAACTGTGGCTCAGAATAATCGACGTCCAACCACCTCTACTTCTTGCCTTCCCCAAACAGCTCCTCCTGCGTGTCGTACGTATACTTGAGATCCAGGTGCCAGTACGGCGCCGTGTCGACCTTGGCCAGCCGCCACGCCTCGTCCACGTCGTCCAGGATCGCCTGCGGCAGCGGGTCCTTGGCCAGGTCCTGCAGGTTCGACTCGAGGTGCGCCAGGCTCGACGCGCCGATGATGATGCCGTCGTGGTGCTGCTGGCCGTACACGTCCAGGGCGCTGTGGTGCACCAGCCAGCGCAGCGCAATCTCAATCATGGAGATGCCGTGCTGGGCCGCCGTCGCGCGGATGGCGTCGACCGCCGCAAAGGTGCCGTTGCGCCAGTAGCGGGCGCGCGCGGCGCCGTTGAGGAACTTGTCCGAGAAGCGGCCCTCGGTGGGGATGTCCTTGGCGTCGGTGGTGGCCACCTTGCCGGACAGCAGGCCGCCGGCAATGGGGTTGTAGACGACGACGTCGAGGCCGTAGCGGCGGCAGGCGGGGATCAGCTCGGCCTCGATGCTGCGCAGGATGACGTTGTACATGCCCTGGTAGACGGACGGGCGCACCCAGCCGTTGTACTTGGCCGTCAGGGCGATCTCGGCGACCTCGAAGGCGGTGAAGTTGCTCAGGCCGAGGCGCTTGAACTTGCCGGCCTTGTGCAGCTTGTCGACGGCCTCGAGGGTCTCGGCAAACGGCACACTGCGGTCGGCAGCATGGAGGTAGAGGATCTGGGAGACGGTGTCAGTATTCAGCATTCCAGTCCTCGTGAAACTAAGCACAGCCCCGGCCCTCCTCGCCCACCGTACATACATCGACACTGTCCGACCCCAGCTCCTTCAGGCTCGTCTCAAAGTACTCGGTGATTGTGGCTGCCTTGTGGATGCCCGGCGTGACCGGGTAGACCTTGGTGGCCAGCGTGAGGCCGCGCTCCTGCCAGCCGGCCTGGCGCGTGTAGCCTTCCTGCAGGCCCTGGACGTAGATGCGGGCCGTGTCGACCTCGTCGTAGCCGTAGCCCTGGAAGATGTCCAGGGCCTTCTTGAAGTCCTCGATGTCGGTGACGCGGGCGCCCTTGTCTGTGTCGGGGCCAAAGGTCATCAGACCCAGGATGATGCGAGCTTTCGCCATGATGGAGAGGGCAGGTGTGTGTGGGAATGCTGGAGATGTGAGGTTTGCAACACTGTCGGGCGGTGTATGAGCGTATGTCAAGCTGCGGGATCAATTGCTGTCTTGTTTGCGAATGGCGAGGAGAAGACTCCAGGCGGGCGCAGGCCGACGTTTAAATAGTCCGGGGACGACTCTGAAGCACTCTCCGATGCACGGAGACTTCATGACGGGTGCCCCGTTATCTCCAGCGGTTCTGGATGGCGCCTTCCCGTTGTTCTTCTGTGGCGTTCATTGACCGCCTGCAGAATGTCGCCGTAAAGTCCGTTAACAACGGCAGGTGGCAGGGCGCCTGTGGCAGTGCCGTCCAGCGTGTGGGCTTCCCGAATTTGTAAGCTAAAATAAGTTTCCTTTGGTCCCAACACGAAGCCGACAAGAGCCCAGCGGCACAAATTCAAGGGCCTCGGAACACTTTCAGTAATCGGGACGGAAGGGAGCAGTGGTGAGGTCGGAAACATCCTGGATTACGTCCACAGACGAGAAAAGGCAACACGAAGACGGCTTGCGTTAAGGGAGAAAAATGACAAGCCTCGGAACAGTCATAAGCTTTTCTTCTTCTTTGGAATGAGTCGAAGCGTTGAATGGCAAGTGACATGCGTCTTTTGCATGTTGTTCGAAAATTAATGCATGTAAGTTGTAAACAGTGGTTCCGGCCGTAATGACAGGCTCCTTTTCAGTGGAGGCTCAAAACATCAACAGTTCGAGTCGACATAACCGGGGATACGGACAACAATGATACTCCTGTTTTGTTCTATGATTGTTTCCTTTGTTGTTCATTTTCATTCGGCACTTTATTGTTTTTTATCAAATTATTCTCAATAATGACGGATCGCTTTTGTCCTCGATTTTTTTTTTTAAAAAAAAAAAAGAAAATAAAATGATTATATCAGAAGGAAAGAAAGACACAGCTAGCATAAAAAAACCTTGCAATGTTGCATTATTACTGCCATCATCTTTAAAACTCATGTTGAATAAATCATTAACTAATTCATCCTCGTCAAGGTAGACGTATCCATGACTAACACCGACTCTCAAAATATTCCGATGCACACGTTCAGACAGGGCTTCATCACCCATAAATACACCGTCACTCTTGATTCACTTTAAGCGGCCACCAACAATGTGCCCAAAATAGAAACAAACCAGTTGGAGTGGTCTCCCAAGCCAAACACTGGATGCCGATAGGAATTCGGGGTGGCCATAATAGCCGGCAGGTGCCGCAGAGGCACAGGCTCGGCTGCGCTGTAGATCACGGACAATGGGGAGGCGAGGTGCGCCAGTGAATGTGTGTTGTATATTTCGATGACCATGTGGACCAGGTTTTCGTGGATCACGGACAGCGTTCATTTACAGAGTTTATTTGCAATCCATCGGTAACGTGGAGAACGAGACTTGGCTTGCGGCGGAGCGCCATCCTGCAGATGTTCCCCTCGAAAGCTTATGCTCGGCCATTTAAAAGGCAATTTTGCACGGACGAGTTAGGTAGGATGCTTCCTCGGCGGCCGATTCGACTGCTTGCCCAGCATCCTTTCTCAAGGCAATCGGCTATTCCGACAGACCAGAAGGACGCATGGGAGCACAGCGTAAGCCACGGCCAGCAACATGAAGTGACGATTTTATATTGGCAATGGAGTCCACCCTAAGGTGGCGCACATTTTATCCTTATTTACACCGGATGATATCATGGAGACGCATACACTGGACCTGCACACGAACACCAACACCCCATGCCAAGTGTATATTGCCATGGTCACTCCTACGCGGCCGCCAGAATGCGCGAGTCAGACACCAGAGGATTGAACCGGCTTGGAGGTGACGTTGTCCGGTCTTTGCGAGCATCTACGCCGCAATCGAAGCTTGGCACCGCGATGGCAACGTGTATATAAGACGCCATGGTGGTGTCCAGGGTGGCATTGGAGAAGACATGCCGCTCCATCACCTTTGACAGACGAACAACTATTTCTCAAACAATAAAAAGATCTCCACCGTATCCCAACATGAAGTTTGCTGCTGCCCTCCTCGCTCTTGTGGCTGTTGCCTCGGCCATGCCGGCACCGGCGGACGCGTCCGCAGCGGCCGTGGCGGATGCCGACCGTCGTCGTGGCCTGGAAATCTCCTTTTGCCGTATCGAAAACTTCCAGGACTGCGACATCATCGAGTCGGCCGAACGTGATGAGTGCAGTACGTCAATGTATGCTTATGGAGACAGTTCGTCGCAGCTGCTAACGGCCAGACAACGTCCCTGCGGCGCTCAACGACCGCATCCGGTCCATCAGCTTCCACGGTGCCGACCAGTGCACTTTTTACACGTACGTTGGAAATCTCTGTCACCCAATGTAAAGAGAACACAGATGCTGACGAAAATAGTGACGCCGGCTGCACGGGTCGGAGCTTCACGGATTCCGGGTCGGTGCCGGAGCTGCACAAGAGATTCAGGGACCGCATCAGCTCGTACCGGTGCAACTAAGCAAACGAGCGGGGATGGTTGCGAGGGTGGACAGTCACAATGTATATATGATTGTGCATGGGAATGATGAGTGTTGTCGCTTGCATTCTGTTCACGGCTTCATTTTGTAGTGCCTGACAGAGTCCCTACACAGGTATGTGAGATGAATAAGACTAATGTCATTAAATTGTAAGTTGAGAGGCCATGAATTCCAGACCAACAGAGCAAGTAAGTGGTAAATAAATGATGCGCCAGATAAACGCCAGCCCCATGAGTAGCGACGTCCAAAAACGCCTTCCAAATCCGCTGCCCCGCTGCCATGCTTTATTCCCAAATCAAACGCTAAATGCCAAAAGTATCCTCCGCGTTGTCTCCCCCTCATAGTCGTTCTGGCCGCCGGATGCACAGCTCCCGCTGTGTGTATGTGCAGAACCGCACGCTCGCCAGCACCAGCCGCTTCCAGTCGGGCAGGTCGGCCGCGCTCCGGGGCGCGTGCACCGCCACGTACGGGACGGCGTCGTGGTCGCCGCCGAGCGCGCCATGAACCCCGTCGGCCGTGTCTTGCAGTACGGGCAGCCGCTCGGCCCAGCCACACTGCACGGCCGCGGCGGCGTCGGCCAGCGACAGGAGCATGTGGGCACTGCCGTCGGCGTGCAGGTGCAGGTGCTCGCCGCGGGTGGGCCGCAGCCAGCGGGGCAGGTCGCAGTCGCGGTCGCGGCCGCCGTCGACAAAGATGCCCTGGCTGGGCGCACCCGCCTCGCCGGCGTGTCGGGCGCACACAGAGGGCCGCAGGCGGACGGTGTCGTGGTTGGCCCAGACGGTGGCCTTGACAAAGTCGGCCATGTCGAAGCGGAGGCGGCCGAGCGGATCGAGCGTATCTTCGCGTGGCCGGCGGCCGCGGGCGTGGGAGTGGGCGTGGGAGGGGGAGCGAGAGGACTGCGGGTGGGAGGGAGAGCCGTGCAGAGAAGGGTCTTTGCGGTCGCGCGTTGGTGTCAGGTCGGGTGCCAGCGGCAGACCCACCCGCCACGCGAGCGGTCGGTGGTCGAGAAAGCTGGTGAGGTAGTGGGGGACGGCGTAAAAGTTGGACGAGAGATCGTCGTCATCGTGGTGGCCGTTGTGGTCTTCGAGGGCACTGTTGGCACTATTGGATTGATGCAGGAAGCTGTCGTCGCTGGAGTAGCTGCTGCTGGGACTATTGTTGGTGCCGCTCTGGCCAGTCGTGGGCCGTGTTGTCGCCGCGACAGATGACGACGACGTTGAGGACGCGGCCATGATGGCGAGTGGATGCGGGTGGTGGCATGCAGATGGTGCAAATCAAGACGACTGGACACCCAAAGGGGGAGGGGGGCGAGTTATATGTCGAAAAGCAGGAGAAGAGAAGAGTGTGGCGGAGGTCAGGTGTTGGTTGTTTCGTTACCTCCGCAAGACGAATTGAAGCAGTGCGAGACAGGAAGAGACGAGACGGTTTCAATGGGGCAGCGGACGGGCCGTGTCTCCACTCTGGCCTTATATCCGAGCTACGGCTGTGCAAAGCGAGTGCTGTAGTGTAGCATTTTTGGCGTGTTTTGGCTGGCGTCTGAATGGCGCTGGGCCAACGCTCGGTGATAAAACTGAGGCAAAACCGGACGTTCCGTAGCGCCCGTTGCTGCTGCCTACAGCGGGATGACGACTGGAACTCGTACAGCTGCGGCAGGGCCAAAGTGCCTCGCAAATTAACTCGACGCTCGGGTTCGGACAGCACCGGGTATTTTGCCAGGTTTCGACGGACAGGCGGCTTGTTTTGTCCGTGCATGTAGTGATGTCATCTTACTTTGCGCGTTTGGCCTGACCAGCTGCATCATTTGTACTTGTATTTCTAAATTACATTGCTGATATGTTCCTTCTCATCCCCACTCCAGCTCATCATGCTTCCCCTTCGTCTTCCCCCTCCTCTTTCCTCGAAGCCTCGGCCTCCGCCCAGGCCTTGTAGTCAAACCCGAGCTCCTCCAGCGTCTGCACTTGTAGTCGCTTCTCGCCCAGCGCCCGCGCTGCCTGCTTGATCTGCGGGATGCGCTCGCGCACCCAGGCCTGCTCGGGGCCCCAGGACGGCGGCAGCCGGCCGACGCCGTGGTTGGGCAGCCGCCGCGACGGGTCGGGCGTCGCCGCGAGGCAGCGGTCGTGCAGGCGGTTGATGTAGTCCACGTCGCGGGGAAAGGCCAGGGTGTGCATCTGCCGGCCGCCGCCGCCGCCGCGCTCGGCAACCAGCGCGTCGAGCCACTGCTGCATGGCGGCATGGGACGGCCACGGCAGGCGGCCCGAAAACAGGCGGGCGACCCAGGCGCTCTGGGCCTCGGCGACGGGGAAGGGCACGACGCGCTGCGGGAGGCCCACAAAGGCGAGCGTCGGGTGGTGGAGGGCGAGGACGTGTTCGTAGAGACCCGGGACGTGCGTGCCGTCGGCCGCGGCCACGGGCGGCTCCAGGCTGCCTAGGAAGGGGAACGCGTACAGGTAGCCGGTGCAGAAGACGACGGCGTCGAGGTCGGTCTCGACGACGCCGTCGGCCAAGCGCACGGCGCGCTGGGCGGGCAGGAACTCGACGATCTCGGGGACGCCGCGCGTCCGAGGCGGTGCGCCGTCGCCGTCGCCGTCGGCTGGCGCGACGGCGGGCGTGCTCGGCGTGCTCGGCGTGCTCGGGTCGGGCCGTTCTTTTTCAGAGACGAGGACCGGCACCCGGGCCACGGTGGCAATCTGCGCGCTCAGATCGATGCCCGACGCCGAGTGGCCCACCACGAGGACCTTCTGCCCCGCAAACGGATCCGGGCGCCGGTAGAACTTGGCGTGCGTCACGACGCCCGGATGGGCCGCGTGGAAGGCGGCCAGCCCGCGGATGTCGGGCACAAACGGGTCGCTGTAGTGGCCGTTGGCGACGACGACGGCGTCAAACTCCGCCGTTCGTCGTGCGCCGCTGGGCAGGTGCTGGACCTCGACGTCCCAGACGGCCGGACGGCCCCCCTCGGCGTCCCGTCGGCGCACGTCCAGCACCTGTGTTTCGAGCGACAGCAGGGGAGCCACATCTTGTGCGCTGTTGTGCAGATACTCCCGGACGGCGGCGTGCGGCGGGAACAAGGCGGTGCCGAGCGGGAACGGCTCGTCGCGGTAGTTCATGAGCGTGTGCGGGATGTTGGTCTCCAGCTGGTCGTAGACGGGCGACACGACGACCGGCGGCGGTGCATCGGCGTCGTTGTCGTGGTGCACCAGCGAGTCGGGCCGGTCGGATGGCCTCGTGTGCGGAATGGCCAAGTCGCTGTCGCCGACGTGCAGCGGCGTGTAGTTCCACAGGCCACCAACGGACGCGCGCTGGTCAAAGACTTCGATTTTTGAGAAGGCCTTTTCGGCTTGCAGGTATCTGAGAATGTTAGCAGAGGCCGCGAGAATATAGTCGTTATAGACGGACAATGATCACGACGTACTTTGCGGCCGCCAGACCACATGCACCTGCGCCGATGACGGCCACACGGTCGACCTTGAGCCTGCCGTCGCTCGCCATTGGATGTCCAGACGGAGAGGACTGTGCTTGTGGCGGGAGACGAAGGACGACCTTATGCGTGAGATTTCAGAAATACAGTCGCCCTGTGAGGTGATTTACCGCATGTCAAAGGGTTCGGTTGACCACGTGATGGCCGGCGCAACACGCGAGCTAAGGTAGAGCAGGCGCGCCAAAGGACCATGATCGCCCCACAGTGGTGTGCTTCGACTGACAGGACCGTTGCGCGACATGCACAGAGCGTGAGATTGTTTGTATTATGTCTAGTAATTCTATAGAGTCGATGTAAATGGGGGTGGAAAGGGACGTAAGAAGGAATTAAAAAGTCAGACGCTCAAGATAGCGAATGAAGCAGTGTCAGCATGTACAGAATTAAGAAGAAGAGAAATCTAGGAGGCGAAAGGGATGAGGGATGTGAGACGAAACAGAACGTGGTGCTCATCGAATTACGCCGTCGTAGCCGGGGCGGCCGTGACCGTCGCAGGCACAAAGCGGCTGTTCTGGCGCAGCTTGTGGCCGTACCGGAAGAGCAGCCACGGGATGGGCAGCAGGGCCAGCGACAAAAAGGCAAAGACGCTGCCGGCCCAGTGCACGCCGAGCTTCTCGTACATCTGGATGGTGAACAGGGGAAAGACGGCGCCGAGCATGTAGCGGATGGACCCGTTGGCGGCGAGGGCAGATGCGGAGGCGCTGGGGCCGTACGTCTCGACCAAGTACATGATGGAGGAGAGCTGGGGGGGGGAGGGGGGGGGGAGGGGCATTAGTATGTGACCACCAGCCAGAGACGACAAGAGGACAGGAACTCACAAACAGGACAAACGCGCCGATGCCAAAGGGAATGCCGCTGGCGGCGACGACGGCCCAGTTGCCGCCGCCCGGGCGCGAGGACCAGGCGTACCAGAAGAGGCCGATGGGCAGGAAGACGCTGCCGGCCATGGCCGAGTAGAGGCGGTGCTCGGGCGCGGGGCGCTGGCCGGCGGGGGCACGGCGCTCGGCGCGGGCATACAGCGTCTTCTCGACGACGGTGTGCAGCACGGCGGCGAGCACGTAGCCGACAAAGACGCCGAGGAAGACGAGGCCGACCTGGCGCGTGTCGAAGCCGTAGTCGACGAGGAAGACGTAGGAGCCGCTGGCGAAGAAGCTGAAGACGACGGCGTAGGCGTAGCCGGTGTAGAGGGTGATGGAGAAGGCAATGGCCTCGGTGGTCAGCATCGTGGTGGAGCGCACGACGGCCGCCCGCAAGAGGGACACGGCCTGGCGGGCGAGGCCGAGGGGTGTGTCTTGGTGGTGCGTAGCGGCAGCCTGGACCCGCGTCGTCGACGTCTCCTTCATAAACAGAATCAGCACGAAAATGGGCGCGCCCACCAAGGCAATCAGCCACTGCGTCCAGCGCCAGTCGCCGCCGTGCCCGTGCATAATGTAGGCGCCGGCCAGCGGGCCCATGGACGGCCCCATAAAGGGCCCGTAGATGAACAGCAGGGTGGCGAGGCCGCGGGCCTTGGTGAGGCCCCAGACGTCAAAGATGGTGCCGGCGCCGATGGCGATGCCGCTCGAGCCGAAGAAGCCGCAGAGGAAGCGGCAGACGAGGAAGCCGGCAAACGTGTGGCACGCGCCGGCCCCGGCGGCAAACACGACGATGCTGGCCGACGTCGCGACGTACAGCCAGCGGCGGCCGACGAGCTCCGACAGGGGCGCCAGGAACATGGGCCCAAAGGCCAGGCCGAGGAGGTAGACGGTGCCGCTCAGGAGGGCGACGGTGCGGCTGACGTGGAACTCGGCCATGAAGGCGGTGGTGGCGGGCGCGACGACCGAGGCGGAGAAGGTGCTGGCGGGTGTTAGTGACTATGATGGCAAGGATCCTCGTAGTACGCTACTCACATGAGATAGGCCAGGAAGCAGGGAATGGACGTGTAGTATATCTTGGACCATATGCTGAAGCTTGTTTTTGTGCCCTTCTTGGTAGGGTTGTTGGTGACGGCTCTTTCGATTGTACTGTCAACAGCATTTTGAGGGACTGGAATGTTGCGTTCGACGTCGACAAACGAGGCCGACTCGGAGCTGGTATTGCCGTGGTCGATGGCCTTTTCGGCCGCTGTTGAATCGGACATTGTGGGGACGGTGGTCAATATGGGCAAGAGGATGGGTCGTGGGACGTAAGTGGCAAAGTAGGCCTTTGAGACCGGTGATGTCGTCTATGGCACAGGCACAGTTCTTCTGTTGTCTCGGTGATGGTGGTTTTGGAGATGGGCCGTGTCTTCGGATAGAATGCATTGGCTGCACACAGACATTCGACAGATATATACCACTGCACACGCGGATGGACTTCGTACCGTGCTGTCCGGACTGCGTCTCGATGCGGGCATCTCCCACCTGTTGTATGCATTTGTAAAGACAACGCCGGCCTTACGGCGCCGAATGTCCGGCTTACACGAATTGGACGTACCGGGAAAAGTGGGCCCATACATTGATACCTCTCTAGTGGATAGGCCCCACTTTTTGCTAGTCTCAGCTCTCGGACTGCCCGGCGCCGAAATCCCCGACGAAATCCCCGACGTCTCGTAACAACGTCCATCACCCCATCCAGGACCTTTCGGCGCCGACAGAGAGTCTGGCTGTGTCACACGAAGGATAACAAAATGAAAGAGCCAACAGAAAAAGAAAGACACCCCGCTGCCAGCGCACCGTACCCGCCGCAGAAACTGGCGTCACGATCGTGCAGCGCCTGCTATCAGCGCAAAGTCCGCTGCGACCGGGCGGTGCCCTGCAGCAACTGCGAAAAGCATGGCGTCCGCTGCGTGTACCCGACCAAGGCCACGGCCGACGCGGACGGCAACGCCGTGAAGAAGGGAGAAACACTGCAGAGCATCGCCAACCGGCTGGGGCGTGTCGAGGCGCTGTTGACGCGGCTGCTGGAACAGGCGGGCGGAGAGTCGGGCGGAGCGTCGAGCGAGAGGCCAGGCGGCCAGACTGGCAGCACAGGGTCAGCAGCAGTGCCGCTGCCAGGCCGGGTGCCATACAGTACGGGGGGCACCCGGGCCACATCGCCGCCGCAGCTGTCTCCGCGTTCTGGGCAGACACAGCCGAGCCAGAGCCAGCAGAATCCGGAAGCACCGTCGACGACGTGG
This sequence comes from Sporothrix luriei, assembly GCA_021398005.1. Classification (NCBI taxonomy): domain Eukaryota; kingdom Fungi; phylum Ascomycota; class Sordariomycetes; order Ophiostomatales; family Ophiostomataceae; genus Sporothrix; species Sporothrix luriei. The sequence goes on along the minus strand of WNLO01000256.1, from coordinate 6,048 downwards.
GAGATCCTCTTGCGCGACGAGCTCGACGAACGAGCACTGCCCTTTGCTGGCACACCAAGCACGGGACAGACACCACAGAACGGACACGTTAATGTGAGGATGGGCACAGGTGTATAGACTGGACTCAGATGCAGTCTTGTCCACATACTGACAAGTCATACTCCCTACAGACGGCGGCATCGACGTCCAATACACCGGCATCGCACCTGCAAGTGAAGCAAAGCCACGCGCCGGCATCATCACGACGAGACAATCATAACGACCACTACCACGCACCAGCCCACGACGCCGACGTGCTCGCGCTCTATCCCCACGCGCAGCTCGCCCTGCAGCTATGGAGCATCTATGTCAAGCACGTCGACCCCGTGCTCAAGATCCTGCACATCCCCACGATGCAGTCGACGGTCGTGCAGACGATCCTGGACCCCGCAGCGGCGGCTGCATCGACACTGGCGTTGACGTTTGCCATCTACTACGCCGCCGTGACGTCCATGTGCGGCGATGAGGAGGGGGACGAGGACGAGGACGGCCACCGTGACGCCACCCTACCGCCCGAGGAGCGAGGGGCCCTGCTGTCCCGGTTCAAGGCGGCATTGGATGCCCTCCTCACGGTCCGTCGTGTTATTGACCGGCCGGACATTCAATGCATACAGGCCCTGGCCATTTACGCGGTGGGTCTCTCTCTCTTCTTTTTATGTACTTGTCTCCTTCACACCGCCCCTAACACCCCAGACCTGCCTGCGCGCGCACGAGGTCGGCCGCAGCGTCTGGATCCTCAACGGCCTCGCCATCCGCCTCGCCCAGTCCATGGGCCTGCACCGCGACGGCGGCCATCTCCGCCTCAGCCCCTTTGACACGGAAATGCGCCTGCGCCTCTGGTGGCACCTCTGCATCCTCGACGCCCGCGCGCCCGAGGACCAGGGCCTGCAGCCGACCATTGCCGTCACCAACTGGGCGCTGCGCGTGCCGCGCAACGTCGACGACGCGCAGCTCTACCCGGCGATGGCGGCGCTGCCGGCGGCGTCGGCGGGCTGGACGGACATGTCCTTTTTCTTGCTGCAGACGGAAGCCTGCCGGCGGATGCACCCGCTGATGGAGACGCTGGAGCGGCAGGGGGGGGATGGGCCGGGGGGGCCGGCGCTGGGGGGGACGGGGCCGGGGGTGGCCGAAGACAAGGGTGGTGGCGGCGGCGGAGGTGACACCACCGCCGACCGCGCCACCCACGTCGCCGACGCCCTCCGACGCATCCGCGCGCGCCACGCGACCATCCGCGACGCCGGGCGCTACATGCACACGCACTTTGGCGTGGCGGCGGACACGGGCCGGCCGACGGACCTGCCGCGCATCGCCACGACGCACATGGAGACGGCCTGCAAGAAGATGGCGTTTGTGCTGCAGCTGCGCGAGGAGATTCTGCTGAGGCGGTGCGGGGCATCGGATGCGGCGGCGGCATCCGACACGTCCCCGCTCGAGACAGCCTCGCTTGCCCTCGCCTGCGAGACGCTGGCCTGCAGCCGCACCCTGCGGCGCGACAGCCGCGCCGCGCGCTACGGCTGGTTCTTTGCCATGTACACGCAGTGGTATGCGCTGGCGTACGTGCTGCGCTGTCTTTGTGTTGGGGGGCGTCGCGGCGGCGGCGCCCCTGCGGAGCAGCGCCAGACAGCGGCGACGGCGTGGGCGCTCGTGGACGAGCTGTTCCCCAGCGGGCTGCGCCTGCACGGACGGACGGGGTCGGAGTCGGACATGATCGGCGGTGATGCGCCCACTGGCGACGACGCCGACGGCGCCGACGACGGCAGCATCTGGAGCTACCTGCACCGCCTGCGCCAGCAAGCCGCGCTCGTGCGCGAGCAGGTCCACAGCGACGACCGAAGCGACGACCGCAGCGACGACCGCAGCGACGACCGCAGCAGACAGCCTGTACCATTGTCCAAAACGACCAACGACCAGCCGGCACCCTACGTGCCCGTCGCTGGTCGGCCGTCGGACAGCGCCATGGCGGACATGCAGACGCCTGCAGCGGATGCTTCCTTACCGTCGGCCGGCCTCGCCCAGGACAGCAGCCAGGACCCGTTCTCGTCGCTGGACCTGTTCATGGCCGACATCCAGTTCCTGCCGGACTGGGACACGGTGATCAACATGTAGGTGGTGGACGTGGGGAGTGGACGTGGGGAGTGGACGTGGGGAGTGGGAGTGCCAATAGGACTGTAGTATGATACAGAATGTGCAGAATAAGAGCATTGTAACCAACACGCGAGTGTGCAGAATAAGAGCAGTGTAACCAACACGCAAGCGATGCTAATGTCCTTGTACGTGATACGTCGTACGTGTGAGATACTGCTGTTCCGTACAGATGCCCTTGAGCCGCTCATATTCCGGGCGGATAGACGGCAACGTGCAGGTAGCATACGCCGTATATGAAGTCAGAGCACCCTCGTGCCCCCGTACGTTGTGCTGAACCTGCCGTCCCGAGCTTAGTGCTGACATGCCGTGGAGACACCTGCAATACGCAAAACGCGATGTCTCAGTTTTGGTGCTTGTGTGTGCCAGTGTTGCTTGTTTGGCCTTCTTTCTCGTTTGCGTCGGTTTAGGGATCCAGAGGTCGCATGTGACGGACAGCATCGGCGCCGAGGGGCCTGGGGAGTACAGAGTCGGCCTTTTTTCAGCGACAAATATGTCGTAGTATGCGTGTAGATCGACAATGCAGATCGACGCCCCCTCATTGCCAATGTCCAACAGCCAGATTACGATAAACGACCTACGACATCAACGCCTCTCTTCTTCAATCGTTTCATGCCAATCACCATTTCGATAGCTCGGTAACAACAGCCAACGAACACCAACGAACACCAACGAACACCAACGAACACCAACGAACATCAACAAACACCCAACACCCATCACCACATACATGGCCGTCTTTCCACCTCTGCTGCCGCCGACCGCGACACGGCCAAAGTCGCAATACTGGTCGGGGCCCAGCACGATCAACGTGCGTCGGTCACTTCTGTAGCGTTCCTATTGAGTCTGTCACAGCGCTAGCCGTCCTTACTTGTCCCCCCCGCCTGACCTGTCTAGTACCTCCGCGACGCCGTGTGCGTGTCGACGTGGATCGCCATCGGCGCCGTGCTGCAGGCGCTGCTCGCCGCCCTGGCCCCCTTCGAATGGGCCGTCCTGCCGCCGGCGCTCTACCTCGCCACGCAGATCGTCGACACCCTGCTCGTCTGGGGCGGCGTGCGCGCGAACCCGGCCATGGCGGGCGTGATCGGCGGCAAGGTGTCCGCGCAGGTCCCGGGCAGCACGGCCCCGTCGCAGCAGACCGTCGTCGTCATCCAGCTCGGCGCCCGCAGCAACCACGCGCTGGGCACGCTGCACCCGTACTTTCTGACGATTGGCGGCTTCTTTGACCGCATGATTGCGGATCTGGAGGCGCGCAGCGCGGAGGACGACGGAGACGACCCCCAAAGCTTTGGCTACCTCGGGTCGCGCAGCTTCCTCGCCAACGACCGCGCCACGTCCAACGAGGTCATGGTCCAGATCTACTTCCGCAGCTACGCGGGCCTGCACCGCTTCGCGCACGCGGCCGGCGGCGTGCACCGCGCCGCGTGGGACTACTGGACCACGGTGGTCACGGGCCCGGCGTCGACGGTGGGCCACCTCTTCAGCATCATGCACGAGGCGTACGAGGTGCCCGCGCAGCACTGGGAGTCCATCTACATCCACTACCAGCCGACGGGGCTGGGCGCGACGGCGTTCCGGCGGGTGGCTAGGGACGGCACGGTGCAGTGGGCAAACCCGCTGGTGGATGCGCGCGCGGGACTGTTGAAGACAAGCAAAGGCCGGCGGGCGGCGGCGTCGACGGTGGCGACGGATGCTGGGGCGAGCAAAAGTGGTGACGATGACGAGCTGTAGGAGAGGAGTGTAGGAGAGGGATGATGGACAGGATGTATGGGGACGCGGCTGACAGCTCTCTAATTAGATGTGTCGACAGAGAAAACATAAACAAATAATATTGAAAACATCACGGCGTGGATGCAGCTTCGGGCGACGGGCAATTGCCAGCCGAGAGCAGATGCGCGGGTCCACTAATCCACTACGCTCCAGCGGCCGATACCGCTAAGCGACAACGGCACGAGCGGCTCGCCCAGTTGCCATTCAGGGCATCGATACGAAATAGCGCCATCGTGTTAGTGGGCGCCCGTACGTAGCCGGTACCTGGACAAGCTCAACACAACGATCTGAATATTCTCCCGTCCACCACCTCGTCCACCACACATCACCATCATGGCCAGCTCACAGCCCAAGCAGAGCGCCGCTGACGCGGCCGACACGGCCGACACGGCCGACACGACGACGCCCCCCCACGCCGACTACCTCCTCGACCGGCCCATCCAGCCGGTCCGCGGCATGCGCCAGGGCCTGCCCAACTACGGCGACCCGCACTTTGCGCTGTTCCTGCGCAAGGTCTTTATCAAGGCGCTGGGGTACAGCGAGGACGCGCTGAGCCGGCCCATCGTCGGCATCGTCAACACCTTCTCGGGCTTCAACCCGTGCCACGCCAACGTGCCGCAGCTGGTCGAGGCCGCCAAGCGCGGCGTGCAGCTGGCCGGCGGCCTGGCCATCGACTTCCCAACCATCAGCGTGCACGAGTCGTTCTCGTCGCCGACGAGCATGTTTCTGCGCAACCTCATGGCCATGGACACGGAGGAGATGATCCGCGCGCAGCCGGTGGACGCGTGCATCGTGATTGGCGGCTGCGACAAGACGGTGCCGGCGCAGCTGATGGGCGGCATCTCGGCGAACAAGCCGGTGCTGCCGCTGATCACGGGGCCGATGATGCCGGGGTCGTTCCGCGGCGAGCGCATCGGCGCGTGCACGGACTGCCGCAGCAACTGGGCGGCGTACCGCGGCGGCGCGCTGGCCATCGAGGACATTGCGGCGCTGAACGAGGAGCTGGCGCCGACGGCCGGCACGTGCGGCGTCATGGGCACGGCGAGCACCATGGCCTGCATGACAGCGGCGCTCGGCATGATCCCGCTGCGCGGCGGGGCCACGGCGCCGGCCGTGTCGAGCGCGCGCCTGCGCATCGCCGAGCTGACGGGCAAGACGGCCGTCGACGCCGCCCAGGCCCAGCGCACGCCACAGGCCGTGCTGTCGGCGGCCTCGTTCCACAACGCCCTGACCGTCCTGCAGGCCATCGGCGGCTCCACCAACGGCATCGTGCACCTGCTGGCCATTGCCAACCGCCACCCGGCCGTCCACGGCACCGTGACGCTGCAGCGGCTCGACGACATCGGCCGCCAGACGCCGCTGCTCGTCGACCTCAAGCCCAGCGGCAGCAACTACATGACCGACCTGCACAGCGCCGGCGGCATGCCGGCCCTGCTCGAGCGCCTGCGCCCGCTGCTGCGCCTCGACGCGCTGACCATCACGGGCCAGACGCTGGGCGCCGCCCTGGACGCCGAGCAGTTCCGCCCGTTCCCCCTGTCCGCGCAGATCATCCGCCCCCTCGACGACCCGCTCTACCCGGCGTCCAGCCTCGTCGTGCTGCGCGGCAACCTCGCGCCCGACGGCGCCGTCCTCAAGGCCAGCGCCAGCAAGGACCGCCGCCTGCTGCAGCACCGCGGCCGCGCCGTCGTCTTTGCCGGCGCCGCCGACCTCGCCCGCCGCATCGACGACCCCGCCCTCGACGTCGACGCCGACTCCGTCCTCGTCCTCCAGGGCATCGGCCCCATCGGCTTCGACCGCCCCGGCATGCCCGAGGCCGGCCTCGTCCCCATCCCCCGCAAGCTCGCCGCCGCCGGCGTCGCCGACATGCTGCGCCTCTCCGACGGCCGCATGTCCGGCACCGCCGGCGGCAGCATCGTCCTGCACATCGCCCCCGAGGCCGCCCTGCCCGCCAGCGTCTTGGGCGTCGTCGAGTCCGGCGACTGGATCCTGTGCGACGTCGCCGCCCGCCGCCTCCACCTCGACGTCCCCGACGCCGTCCTGCAGCAGCGCCTGCGCGACCGCCGCCTGCGCCTCGACGGCGGCAGCACCCTCCACCCC